>BMAO01027048.1:0-44783 GCA_019973975.1 Trichonephila clavata
CAATGAATTGCAAATAAGATAGAAAAAATTCAATACAATATATATAAAAATGAATACTTGCATAAAATTTCCATTCACAATTTCTACTGGTTATGTATCTTGACCAGGTATTGTATGTTTAGTGCATACAAACTAAAAACTTATTTGGAGAAATGTATTGACATTTCATTATTTTGTTTTCACTAATATGTATCTAAAGTATCTTTTATATATATTTATATTTATACTTTAAAAAAAATGGAAGATAAAAAACACATCAAAGAGAGAGAGGGGAAAAAAGATACAGAATTCTCACTCTGAAGTTAACATGTGAAAATATATTATTAAAGATTAAATCATTATTATACATCAACAAGTTACCAAAGTTTATCATGAATAAACTGAGTTCCATTCTAATCAAAATAACAGTTTCTACTACTTATAAGCAAGATAATTAACTAATTATATCATTAGTTTATCAGGAAAATTCTAAATTTCAAGAAATTTTTCAGTTTTCCAAATTATACTTGAGCAAAATATTAAATTACTTCAAAGTTTGTCAAAGAAATGCTAAATCAGTACTCATACCATTCCAAAATTGGAACTTATGTATTAAACTGCCAAATAATTTCACCTAGCAGAAACACAAGAACTTTAAAAAATATATTATTATTACTGCGTTCAAACATGAGCAGGAACAGCTCCAGTTATTGGCTGTATTATGCAACAACATCCCACAGAATCAAATGTCTATACATAAAGCCATATTTTGTTTCATGATCCTAATTCTCAATAAATATACAATTGATCCAAGTACTCTTCTTTGGTAAATATTATAAGTAACTCAATGCAACAAATTTATTCAGGACTTATAAAAGGATAATATCAACATACATGTCTTTTAGACTTTTATTTATATTTTATGTAAAAATAAATCTAATGATATAAAGCAAATCTAATCTATAATGATAAATCTTCTACAAATTGTGCAAATACCTATAAATTCTTATTTGTAATACATAGTAAAAAAATTTGTACATCTGTGTGATATTTTTATACTTATTTGTTTTTCAGTCAAACTCTGAAAAATAAATGTTCTGCTAATAGATACCACACAAATATATTATAATTATTATTACTTTTGTAAAAGAATTATGGATTCAAAAATGACTTTTTTTTATTTGATCATGCAAGAGTGAGCAGGACTTTTATATTCCATGTATGGACATAACATATTCTATTATACAAACATTTTAATTAAAAATTTAATGCCTTAATTTATTATCATATTTGAAATTCAATTCTCGATAAATCATATCTTTTACCTAAAATAGCACAGCCAGTAAAGACTTTCAAAATGTTGCATAATTTTTTTACATATAATTTTACAAATGGTAAATGATAATTTGACTTCTAATGTTTTAAAATGGTACTTGATTAATCATCAAGTATAAACATTAATGAAGCTGTAGTAAATTAAAATATTTTTCCATTTCTATAGTGATTGCTTCTCAAAAATGTTTTTTTCTTTTTCCACGTAATATTCTAAAAATATTTTTAAAAAAACTAATTTTTTATTTATATGTATGTATACTTGTTTTTGATACAGCATGTATGGTTACATATCAGATTTTTGCATCCTAATTTTTTGGATAATTAAATACTGAAGTGCCTCTGTTAACTACTGTGAAGATGTGTAAAATTTAGATTAACTAAACATGTGTTCTATTGTGTGTGCGTGTTAGGACACACCTGTCCTTAATTTTACCAAAAATATATCGATGGTTTGCAAAATATTATTTTGGGTGGACATTAAGGAATTTTCAATATTTAAAACATTGAATACACCAAAAAATCTCTTGCAATGAAACTCTTAGGGGCAAATCACTTAATGTTATTTGCAATGAATTTATTTTTCTGTACAATATCCTTCTTCTATTCTGTTTTGTATAAGGCAAGCTTATCCAGGAAGGAATGGAAAGTGCTGGCCTTAATCAGAATGTAATGTTTGCTATCCCTGTATTAAAATAATTTTTTTAAAAAAAATTTACATAATTATGCATGTATATGCAACTAATGTAAATTAAAATGAATTATGTATATAAAATGAAAATAACGTTACATTTAAAATGTCAGTTGTAGTATAGTAAAATTGATAATTAGAAATTTTCTTTTATCGTAATTGTTTTTTTTAATATTAGAAAAAGTTAATGCAATCAGTATTTTAAGAATATAGATAGATACGTGCTTCTCAATTTCTATATGATCTAGCTCTTCAGTATCGAACTGATTTATTCCCTGATTTCTGGAAAAAATAGTGGAATATGAATCTCACAAATTATTAAAATATATTGTATGTTCTTCCCCATACAGCATTATACATTTATGGATGCATATTTTTTAAAGTACATATGAACTTCATTAATTTACTTGTATTTGTAAGTGTATTGTTCTGAAAATTGCAAAACAATGACTTTGCTGAGCCAGTTCAGTTTCAAAATCTTATCTATCATGCTTGTTAAATTAGTGAAAATAGCTATATAAAGAGAAAAAAGAAGAAAAATGCAGGTGAGTTCAACTGCATACTTATTCATCAGTTAGAAAATCAGAACAGGTCCCAGAAGTAGAACCCTGGTTTGTTTTTTCGTGTCTGCAAAATTGAAATGCTTTGAAGTCGACACATTTATCAACATACAGCACAATAAAATTTCAAATGACTGCAACATAGAAAATGCATAGATATATATTAACATTATATACACAGTTAGGAAATAAAATGAACAAAGTTATAATGATATTTCTATAAATTAAAAGTATTTGGTATTGCTACTAAAATGGATGGCAAAATTAAAGAGTGAGATTTTATTCCAATAAAATTTAACAGAACAAATTTCTTTATTAACACAGTTCAGTTTCAAATTTTTGTCTGTAGTGCTTGTAAAATTGTCGAAAATAATCTTAAAATAACAAAACAAGTATTATAAAAAAATAAGTCAATTCCTTCTTAGGTAAGAAATTTTTTATTTTAGTTACTTTTATCAAATAATATAGTTAATATAAATATGTGTATACATATGAAGAATCACAACATTAAGTGACAATTAATTTTATTAATTATCATTAAAATATTGCATTGCTATCCAAAACAAATGTGTTTCAAATTTCAGTTCAACTGAATGTTTTAAAAATGTGAGAAAAAACCTTTTAATTTTGGACACAAGTCGCCAAAATGGTCACTATGTCGCCAAAAATGATGCCAACATGGATGTATTTATAATTATAGAATAATTAGTTTAATCAATTAATTTTTATTAATTAAATTCTGTTTGTCAACCAAAATAATCATGTATATAAAATTTTAGCTCAATCGAGCGCTTTAAAATGTATTTACTAACGATTGAAAATTTGTACAACATAAATAAATATTGAGAAAGTGTGAACTAATAGTAGGAATTGAAAGAAAAAAACGTAGGTAATCAACTACATACTTAACAATATAGAGCATTCAGAATAGATCACAGAAGTGGTATCCTGATCTGTGTATGTTTGCAAAATTAAAATTCTTCGAATTCGAAATGCTCAGAAAATATTTCAGACTCTTTTTAAAACTTTAAAAATCATCAGCGTATTTGATAAAAACAAAAAAAATATTGAAAATGAAATAATTAAAAAGTACACACATTTCAGTCGAAATTTCTTTTGGAACAACTTCTTTCATTTGTTTTTGATAGTAGATGTAAATACGAAAATTCAGTCAAAATACTCAGTCGAATCAAACACGTGGCTATTTGTTTTGTATATCATCACGTGATTATGACGTCAGGTGTATCGAGTCCATTGAAATTCAAGCATTGGGCGTATGTTAATAATTTAAAAACGTCTTTATTATTAAATCAAAAAAGGCTTATACTAGAGTTACTATAAGAAATAGCGATGTAAAAAAAAAAATAGCATGTGTATATTTTTATTATTCTTTCACACATACTATATTTCATTTAAATTTTAGTAAGTAGTATTTAGTGGTTTTTCTATGTAATGATAAAAATTATCCTGTGTGTTTTATGTTTATAACTTATCATTTAAAAAGTTATTTTTGGGTCAATATTTTTAAATTATTAATTTTTTTGGAAATTAGAAAAATTGTAAAAGGAATCATTTCATATCATTTATCATTACAACAAGGTTTCTTAATATTAAAACAGCTATTTTTTTTAACGTAATGTAAAAAAGTTTTAAAAAATTTTCAAAGATAATTTTTTATTAGTATTATTATTTAACATATATTTTACTTATAATATCGTATTTATAAATCTCATATTGTTAAATGAAGAGTTCTAAATTTAGTTAAATAATAAAAAAATACAGCTAAATGAAAATGTAAATATTAAATTACAAAAATAAAAAAGCAAAAGAGAAAAGGTATAAGGGAATTATTATTAATATTTTACATACATATATATAGAGAGAGAAAGATCTTGTGCGAGAAATTCTATTTATATAGAAAAATATTTTTGAAAAAGTTTATGAAAAATTGCAAAATTTTATTTTTATTTCTAGAAGGGAGGGGAGGGGAATCAATATTACAAAAACTAAAATTAATGCCAAATAAGGTATAAAAAATTCGATTTCAAATGGATATAACTCAAGTATTTGTTGTTTCATAATTTTGATAAACATTTTCAGTACGTTAAAGTAAGCACAATTAAACTTTTTTTGAAACTGTATTCGAATTTTCCTTTGAAAAATAGTTTTTTAAAATATGGGTCAACTAAATCAAAGATATATAACACAGCTGGCATGTGAAGCTTCTTTGATACAATTCATCTCTACCTCAAAGAAGATATGCATTGTTCATATTTCATTTTGAAAAATTTATAGCGATGCTGGAATACAATAAAGCATTCATAATAAGGATAAAAGAAACATATGAAATTCTGTAATCAAACTGCGTTAAATAAACGCATTCTGCTTTTGAATAATGCAACACTGCAATTCTCGCTTCACTTATTCGCTTTAAACGCATGATGCAATGGCTAAGAAATCTTAGAACGAGTTATAACAATAGCTTAAAAAATCTTGGAATGTGTATGCTTTCTTATTTTTTATTCTTAAGTTTATGCAAAAAATACAAGAAACGATATTTTTTAAGAAAAAAACCTTCAAAAGCATGTTTTTCTTTATTAAATTTTGAGCAAATAACGATATTTTTCTTTACCTTCAGTTAGAGGGTCAGACTTACACATTTCTGTATCTTATGTAAAAGAAAGAATTCTGCATCCTCCCACCCACACACACACTCACACGTACTCTAAAAAACTAATTTAGAGTATTCAATTAATTCACAAATTTTCAGTTTTATTTCAAATAATAAATTAAATAGAACTAACAAGTTGAAATTGAAAAATTTCATAATTGTAAGTATTTGACTACTTATCACTTCCTGACTGCTGCACCCTTAAATCCAAGGCCTAGATTAGCCCTATTGGAAAAACAACCCGGTTCATGAAATATATACTATCATTTACTTTTTGCTATATGAGTATTATCTGGAAAAATTATATACTTTAAGATATGGAACGAAAAATTAATTTTTTTACAGTTCGGTACAATTTAATGAGAGTTTTATTGCATAATCTTTAAACTAGAAATTTTTGTACAAACTCTATTTACATTTATTTATTTCTGATTTTAATATATTAAAGCTTTTAATTTTTGCAGATCTTACATAATCCTCTATCACTTGATTTTATTTTTTCGTTTGTTAAATTCGTAGCATGTGTTACTTTTGGCTTTATTTTACATGTATTTACTCTTATTGGGTAAACAGAACTAACACATAGATAATTTGCTCACATATAGATAATTTGCTCTAGTGCCTAATTTTTTTCTGTAAACCAGAGGTTCTTAAACTTTTGATCGCTTCAGCCCCCCTCTTATCTAACAGGGTGACATCGCGGACAACCAAAATTTTGAACATTCATTTCCTCATTCCCAGCATAGCACATGGCTGAGTGCTTTAAATGTTCTTCAATTATTACAAAATACTAATTTTAAGTAAATAATGTACTTAACTGTTGTATAAGGTAAAAATTTTAATAAAGAAGATGGTGTGTTGTGTGCATTTCTTCTACAAATGCTCTTATATCAGGTGTAGTATTATATATCAGCAGACTCAACAATCTGCAGCTGTTCAGAGTCCATAAGAGGTGAAAATCTTAAGGCATCTGACTACCCTAAATTTGTGTGAATTTTGCCAAAAGTTCACAAATTTTCTTGTGATTTTATTTTATAAGCCATCTTATTAGCTTTATAAAAATACTAAGTTTAGTATTTTCCGTTCACTAGAACAAACACTACAATTGTTTTAGTAAAAGCAGATGCCATTACTTTAAACAAGATGTCATATTTTAAAATGCGTTTACTCGAAATGTTTTTTTTTTTCGAAAATGATCAAATGGGGACGGCGATTGCTCTAAAAGTTTTGAAAATAATTAAATGAAATTTTTATGTATGTTCTGTATAATAGTAGAAGTGCTTTAACCTTCACATTTATCAATCACTGTTTTATTAAAAAATTTACAGTCCGTTATTTTAATATAATCACTGTTATTTTAAGCAGTTTCATACAATAATTAAGATAAAGTGCCCTAGTTTTTGTTAAAACAAAAATATCCCTTATCCAGAAGATCATTTCAAAAAAGAATAACATATAGTAACATATCAAAATTGAAAATTTGTTCATAAACTTTTGGTACAAAATGGGCCTCGTTTATGTTATTTTTTATAAATTTTTACCAATTTTTCCCCATTTTAGTAAAAATAATTTCTGTTTCTCTTCTTAATTTTTTTCATGTTTTTCTTAAAATGTACTAAACAAATCTAAAAACCACAAAAAAAAAATCCCCATACCTCCCTTTTTAAAAGAAAAAGTTGTTGCAAGTGGTCAGATACCTTAGTGTTATATGAGAGACTTCGCAGAAGTCTTAGAAAGGAGCTGGGGACTCCTTGATATCCACAGTTTAAAAACTACTGTTGTAAACCAGGAACTGACAGATTATGTGTAGAACATTGGACTTACAGTTTTTTGCAGGTAAAATCAAGCAAAATGGTTAAATGGTTCATCACACAGTAAAAGATAGTGTAGTCCTAACAATAGCATTTAATGAGTGGGATACAATTCAGATGTCGTCTTCGTCACTTGACCGTTGTTTATAATTTCGAGGATCGTTGCTAATAGACCTCGTATAGCTTCGAAGTGAAAAGTTAATGAAAAATTAGCTTTAACATTAGGGATGTTTCTTAAAAAAGATGAAAAATATTGAAAATATCTATGACTGTTTTATTGCATCAAAGATTATGTGATTTTTATAGTATTAGCGTCCTTAATCTCATTTAGAGAAGTCACGTGTATTTCCAGTTAATCGTTAAAGAGATAAGACTGAAATGGTTAAATATCAAAATAAAATGATAAGAAATACTGATAACTGATGGGGGGAAATTCCGCTTGATTCTATTATGCTATTTCAATTTGAATTTTAATTGTAATTCAACCCGCGGTCACTCGTGCCTGTTTTTGCTACCGTCGTTACTCGCGGGGTGTAGAGAACACCCCAAACTTTTAACACGTGTATTAAAGGATGAAAAAACATTTAAGTCAATTATGATACATATTTATAAAGTACAAGATGTCTTTTGTATTATGCAAATAAAATTATTAAATTTATTGCACACAAATAAGACTAATATTAATTTAAACTAAACCTACAAAATTTTCATTTTAAAACATATAAATTTATTATTTTTTTTTCATAAAACACAAGTAAAACGTTTTTTCCAGTAATAAACTTACTTTGTAATTAATGTTAAGAATAGTAGAAAGTAGGAAACAAAAATTTTAATCATTTTCCAAACATTCAGAGCAGACTGTATTCATATGCTTTAAGCACATATTTGTTTTACATTGAAGGCAAACACAATTGGTTTTTGCATCTTTTACCCGTGGACAAACAGTGTAGAGCCCCTTTTTTGGTGAATTAATGCTCTTTTTACTATCTTCTGTGTCAGTAAAGCTTCTTTCGAATTTTTTGTCAATTATTTGTTGTTTCTTGCTCAAAGTTTCTTTCAATTCTTGTGCCGTATCCATGAGATGAACAGATTGTTTAATATGGTGCTCTTCTGAAATTACACAGTCTTCGAAATCACTTAGTTTTTCCTCAGAATAAGTCGATACAGTATCTAATAGATGACCGAGTCACTGTTGCTCCCTTTCCCATGAAATTTTCGCCGTAATTTCTGAAAAGTGTTTTAAAAAATTTTAACAAAAAATAATATTTTACAATTATTTTTAAGAGTTTTATATTATTTTTATACTACAATTATTGAAATTTTAAATAAAATATACATGCATATTAATATATTTGAAAATAAAATATTTACGGAAAGAGTGAAATACTTACCCTATTTTAGATGCTTCGAGTACGAAAATGTAACTCAATCACTCGCGGGGTGCTCTCAGCACCCCAGATAAACTTTTGAAGGTCATTACGTTTCAATCGTCCGAGTGAGAGTGATTGCATCAGGCCTGAAGGTTCAATGACCCAAAATGTGCAGCTATAGAAAAAATCGTGGTTCTGCGCATTCTTTGTGGAATTTTAGGAAGCGTTTCTTGTCACTGGGGTGTACACAGCACCCCGCGCGAGTGATCGCGGGTTAAGGACATTTTGAACCAAAAACAAATGTTTTTTAATCCTTTGTACGTCTCCAACCTTTCGGTCATATATCAAAAAGCAACCTAATACGATGTAGAGCAAAGATACTCAACCTGCGGCCCACTGACCCTTTTTAAGTGGCCCGGTCATGACCCATTACCGTAAGAAATTCTTTTATTTAAAACAATCTAAACATAATATTCCATTCGCTCTATATTTCTTTCTCTCATCGCCGGGATCAATCAATCCTGATAAAGCGCACGTTTTGCTCTCTCACAGTCGTTGATTTAAAAAAAATCCCAAAACATTTTTTTTTCCAAAAATTACTCGAAATTTAAAATACTCACATTTAATAACTTGGCAATTTTTCATAATAATCGTTCGAAACTTTTTTCCCGTGTGTGTGCCAAACTTTATTATCCATGTATCAAACATAGATTGAAAAATTTACTTAAGAATTGAGGTTTAAAAAAATTGTATTTTTATTTGATAGACTTTTTTCGATGCTGTATACAATTTCTTCTTTGCATTTTTCTTTCAATTGCCGTTGTTTGTTAGCGATGTGGGGGGGGGGGGGGGGTTACGAAACTTTAACTTAAAAACTAAACTTTCAAAAAAAATTAAATATTTGCAAAATACGTATTAATTTCCCTTCGAAGAGCAAACAAGATTCCTCTCCTTTAGGTCTAAAAATAAAACGGAGGGGAAATAAGCCTGACTGTGTGACCAACACTTTGGTCTGACAGCGAGAAGAGGAAATTCCTCTGAAGATATATAAAGAAAAAATGTTGCAAACCCGAAAATGTTTATGCAGTACCGAGCTCTAAGCAGGTAGTAGTAAAATAAATTAATAGTACATACAAGTTATGAGTGTTTGCTTCTATGACTGATGTCAGCAAATCCTTAGGAGAAATCAATTATTTTTATTATGCATACGAGTTTCTAAAAGTACATTAGCTATATATAAATTGTATTCCTCTTTTTTTCATGATAAAAAAAATATTGAATTATAATTAATGGCATTTCTCTATATATCTAAAAAATAATAGAACTGTGTGTGTTTAAACTAATCATTAAAACATAATATAATATTCTTTTTTTTTTAATTTCTGCTAAAATTTATAAATTATTTAGGACCTGGATGTAATAAAAACAGGCTTTTAATCTGAATCTACTGGATGATATAGTTTATTTACATTATCATCTGTAGATAATTTTTATTTACATTTTATTGATATTTTATCCAGACTATTTGTCGGTACAAGTGCACTTCTTATGTATTTCAAAAGGAAAAGAGTCATTCTAGCAGCTTTTTCGGTATTTCGAATACAATATTAATTTTAAAAAAACATTACCCTGAAGTTCAAAATTAAAATTGGGATACACTCATTGTACAACGTTTTTGAATAACAAATTATTGTACAGAATTTTAAAAGGGTAACATTTGTATGATTTTAACTCATAAGACTTCCTGACAACGAAATTTACTGAATTTATGACATTTTATCTTTGAGAAATACTTCAAAATTCTATATTGCAATTTGTTATCTGATACTTCAGACATTCCATAAGCGTTCCATAATCTGTTATCTTAATGAAATCTTATAAACAAAATGTGTAAGCTATTTTTTTTTCTATTATAAGCCGATAACCATGATCTCCTTTCATTATCTACTAATTTCTTTTTTAAAAAAGCACATGAAGGTTGTCGATTATTCTACAGATCAAAATAAGTTTTTGAGAATATATCTATTTTGAGTTTTCAAAGCCTGTTCCATTTGGATATAACATGTTTTCACATTTGTTTTATCTTTAACTATTCGGTGTATATCTTTCCTACACTCTCTTATCAGTGAATGTCACACTGATCTGTCTCATCCGTACTGAAAGCTGATTTTGAAATTCAAATCAGGGGCCAATCAATGATAAGTATAATAGAATTTCAATCACTGTCAATCTCAAAGGTTTTTAATATTATCTTATAGAAATACGAGTGTAACTTTTATTCATTGAGTGGGACGTTTAGAAAGATTCGAAAAGTGGGAATACTTTGCTCTTAGTTTCTCATCTTGGACAATTAAGTAAGTTGACTTAGAGTTTCTTTCAATGTTAAAATTTAGATTTACAGTAGGCTTTCTCTAAAACAGCCGTTATAATGATGTTTTCTGAAGCTGTCACTGACTTAGGGCAGCGAAATAGGGTTAAGCTTTATATATAATTCCTTAACATAAAAATGTAGTGATACATTAATATGCTTTGTGTTTAGAATTATTGTAATTGTTTTGTTATTTATTCTTCAAAATAAAGCTAATTGAGTGTGATATGTATATTTATTATATTTCTAATTGTTTTTAAGTCCGTAGACCTCGCTTCGTAAGATTATTTCTTTTCGGGTCAAGGATTTAGTCTCAAGGTAGTCGTTTAGGAGAGAACCTTCTGGGGAAATAAAATTAAATGTTAGAGTGGACTGAAAAAGAATTTTTTTTTTTTTTAGAATTTCAAAACTCACCTATGCGAAAAAGATTTTCTATAGTGCATAGATGCAAGAAAAAATAAAATAAAATAATCATTTTTATATTAAGTACTGCCACGAAGGGAAGTGAAATCTTAAACTTCTTTATAGTAAAGACTCAAAGTTATTTTTGTTCAAATGCAACAGGAAATTTTAGTACTTCTCAACGCTTATTGAGATGAAAGGATACATACTAAGCGGTTAAAAACATCACGTACATTTGACAAGTGCTTTAGTGCTAATTTTTTTTTAATAAATTAATAAAAATCTTCTGTTGAAATAACAGCTTATTATAAAGCAAAAAACGGGGAAAAGGTTTGGATGTGATTGATTCGATGGGAAGGGGAAAAAGTTATTTTTCTAATTATTGTATTTTTGTAAAGTTTATTATTGTAATGTACCTTGTACTACTCATAACTCACTTATCAGTAATCATCCCTCTTAGTTCTTTATATTGTAGAAAAATAACTTTATTTTGAGTCTATAAGATCATCTAAGCAATATTAACCATTTCATAGCCATGATGTGATCTCTTTTTTTCCCTCCAGAGCGCTTTCCCCTTTCTGAGACCCATGATCACACCAATGTGATCTGAATTGGGACTTATGGAATTTTGAATGATTATAAACTATAAATTTCAGGGTATTTATAACAGTAATGGTTTTATATGAATTTTTAAATTAAGTTAGACTTAACAGGAAACATCGTGTGGTCATGAACGTGTTAAGTCCTCTCTTTACCATTTTTTTCGAATATTTAACCACTTTGTGGCTTATTATTATACTTTGAAATTATTTTTTAATTATCTTTTTTAAATAAGTCTTTTCCTCATAGGTAGGTTCTGATTAATAATAATATTTTCTCTTCATACAACCGCGATCTATTCTATTATACATGCATGCTAAACTATATTTAAAAAAAGAAACGTGTGCAAAATATTTTCAAGATTTCTCTTATCGAAGATATTAGTTAATTCAAACGTGAGAAATGCTTTCGAATTAGTGAGATATCGAATCATAATTTGATTTGTTTTCATTTGATTAGCACTGTTCTTTGTTCTGTGTTTCGATATCTTAATTATCACTCTTTGAATCTAAAAAACGAACTTTCGCGACAGTTTATTAAAGGACAATAATAAATAACGAAATGATAATATAGATCTGAAGAAAAAAAAGTTTTTTATGTTATGCGACACACATTTATTTTGAAAGAAGGGGCATGGCATAGTTTGCTGTTTTATGTGTGATTCTTCAAAGGGCTTTAATTTATTTCTTTAATCTCAAATTATATTGTTAAATTTATTACCATTCAAAAAAATTGTTTTTCTGCATGTCCATCATTAAAGTCGAAACGTGGATCTTATTCATTTATTTGTTTTTTTAACAATAAACAATTCAGAACTTTTACATGTAATTCGACCAATGAAAAACACATAAATATGTCAAACTCAAACATATTCTTAATAATGACTTGGTTTAAACTTACTTCTTTTTTGTATTTTTGAATTTTAATTGTAGTTTATTAAGGTTTTAATTAGTTTGTCTTTAATTTGATTAAATTTCTCGTTATTAATTTTTTGTATTTAGCTATCAGTGATTTGCTACTTTTTACCCATTTTTTAGATGCATTACTTATTTCAAAATCGTCATTATTTTCGAATTTAAAACAGTAAACAATCTGAAGCGAAATCATTTTTAGCAAATATTAGACATACTGTGTTTTGCTTCCTAGTTGGTATTCCAAAATTAATCTTCGAAAAAGTTATTTTCTTTGTAACATGAAATATAGCCTAGTCAAAAAGAAAATTGTTTCTACACAAATTAATTAAAGACTAAATTTGAAGTAAAAATGAAAGAATATTCAAAACTTTTAACAAAAATTGTAATTTATTCTCATGGAATAATTTTCTAATGTGAATTTCCAGATTATTTTAAAATATCTTAACTTATATAACTCAGTTTCGCAGCAGCCCATGAGGGCCAATGCCTACATCAGTATACGTGACCTTGGGCCCTGAGGTTCATGAACAGATGTTCCAGTCAGGTGGTCATTCTGACGCGAAACCCCCTGTGTTAAGATCCCAAGCAAACTTGGTACTCATTTATCGATCCCCTGAAGGGATGAAAAGCTGAGTCGACCTTGCCCATCCCGGGGTTTGAACTTCGGACCTGTGGTGTGGAAGCTCGATGCACCACCACTCGGTCACTGGGCTTTTAAAATATCCACGATATTTAACATTTTTCAATAATTACGATATACGTGTCAAAGACTAGAAACACGCGTATATATACTACGTCCAAGAAAAAAATTAAGATAATTTGGGAAAAGGGACATAATTTCCTATAAATGTAATGAAGTCAGCTAACCTGTCAGCTAAAATTTTCAGCTAAACCTGTTAAACCTACTAGAAACTATAGCTAGTCTACGCTAAATTTTTCACCGGTAAATTTTAAGTTATTTAACTCTATTAAAAAAAACCTAAATTTTTTTTTTTTTTTTTTTTTTTTTTTTTTTTTGTAAAACAAGCATTTTATTATAGCGTATCGTTATGTATCATAACTAATTGAATGCCATAAAATGTGATTAAATATTTCCTTTTGAAATATTTATATATAAAATAATCTCATTGTTGAAAGTCAAAGAGAAATCAGTATTTATTTGTTCTTAAATGACAGACATGTAAATAAATTAAATAAAATAGATATATAAATAAAAACTTTTTGTGCATGTTTTTTGAGGTAAAGCTAGTTACTTTATTGTAATAAACACAAAGAATTGCAAACCTGTTTAAACCAAAACCTATTAACCGTTTTTTTTTGTTTTTTTTTTTAAATTTATTTATGTACTCAAACAAACCGGATTTTTCCAGAAAACCAAAAATTACTTAGATTTATTTATTTCAAGTGAAAAGTAATTTTATTTTCCTACTGCAATTCATGAAGTAAATGTATGGTGGTTTTATTTATGATCAAACAAAAAAAAATTTTATAATATCACTGAACGAGAAATTTTTATATATAAATAGAAAGTACAGTATAGAAAAGTAAAAGTAGCAATAAAAAAGTAAATAGTTCACTCTTAATTAATCTCAAAACACAGAAAAGAAGTAATATTAATTTTTACAACATGGTACAAATTTTATGTAGTAACAACTGCAAAAATATTAAATTTTCCTAAATAATTATGCTACGAATATGATATACTATAAAATTAAATTTTTAGAAAGTATTGAATGTAGTTTCACATTGATTTACCTCGCATCAATAGAGTGTGTGAGAGCTTTTTTGATGGATGGTAACTTCTTTATATATACCAAATTATACTCATCCATGAAATATAACCTTTGGAAGCATTAATTTCCTTAAATATTATTTTATTGAAAAACAAGTTTTATTAGTTACTTTTCCATTATTTTTCAATAATGAAATATTAATAATAAAACCATGTCTTCTTTGCCTTATGTAATTCTTAAGTAAAAAGGAATTCTAAATGTGCTAAATTCTGTGTTTTATATTTTATTGATTTTCCTCGGTTTATAAGTCCACTATATTTAAGGTATATTTTGTTTATATATTAAGTAATAGTCTATTTTTCTACTTTATTTTGAAAAAATGACTAAATACCGGTTAACTGGTTTTTCACTTTAAGAAAAACTGAAAATTAGGGCTTCAAATTTTAACTGGTTTTTGCAAGCCCCAGAACTAATACTCAGAAGAATGTTAAAAACCAATAATGATTACAATAAATAGATTTTTAATTTTCTACTACTTAAGTAATTCATTTTATTTAATCTCATAGAATAGAAAAAAGCTGCCTTAAGTATTAATATTAATATTTCAGTAGCTTATTGGCTCTTTGTATTAGAGTTAATGTAAATATGAAGTTTGGTTCATAAATATATATATACATATATATAGTATATATATATATAGTATATATATATATGTAATGACTTCTTCTAACTCTCTTTAACTGTACCCTATTAAATCATTTCCTAGTTCTTTAGCATCTTAATCTAATTGCTCGAGCGCATAATCTTAATTTTAATCTAATTGCTTGCGCGCATAATCTTAATCGTAATCTAATTGCTCGCGCGCATTTGCATCCAATCACGACTCCTGTTACGAAAGAATCGTACAACCTTCACCGCCAGTTTAAAAACTCGGATCACACGGTTACGCCGCCTTTTTTCGCTTCTTGTCATCATGTAGTCTGCTGCAGCTAGTGTTTGTGTATTGTGTGTCTATTTGTGATTACGTATATCTAGGTGTCGTCCTTGTCTTGCTTAAATGTTTTCAAGATGTATAATAAACCGATTTAATTAACCTCAAGAATGTTCCTTCAATATCAGTTTAAAGGATCCATTCCAACGAATATCGTCGTATCAATATCATATATATATATATATATATACGAGGTGTGACACAAAAAACGAGACTGGTGCAATAAACCATTGTACATACAGAATCAGTTCTCTTTGACATTATCACCTTCAAAGTAGTTCCACACTTCTGCATTCGGCGCTGCCATTGCTGGCAACAGTTCTGGAACAAGGTTTTTGGAAAACCCTTCAGGAGATTTTCCGTTTCTGCCTAAACCTCTTCAACTAAGGGGTACTACTCCCTTTAAGCAAGATTTAACTGTAGGAAATTTTAAAAAAAGACACATAAGGCCAAATCAGGTGAATAAGAAGGATACCCCATCATATTAATGTTGTTGCTGTGATCAGAAACTGCTTAACAAATAGGACCGTCGGAGCAGGTGTATTGTCTTGGTGCAACAGCCATCCATCACTCCCCAATTCTGGTTCTTTTTTCCTAATTTTTTCAATAAGTCTTTTTAGTACTTCAATGTAGTTGTGTTGATTAACAGAGGGACCACTGATGTGAGTGAGAATCCACTCGTATCACGAATTTCGGCAATGTTTTGGTCTATAATCGCTGACCATGGGCGCCCAGCACGTTCATCATCTTCCACACCCGTCCCTTTCCCCCTGTAAATCGCTTATGCCATTCAAACACACGCACACGAGACAAAGTTTCATTTCCATAAGCCTCAGTTAATATTTGAAATGTTTTTGTGGCCGATTTCTTAATTTTCACAAGATGTTGATTCGACATTTTTCCGTTAGAATGCAGTAGAACGTGTTCACTCAATGACGCAGTACTCCCTCCCAACCGGCGTGATTGGTTGAGGTGAAACTGACCACGTGGATAGAGGAGGTGTATGGAACGACGTCACCAAACAGTTGTTTGCCAATTCCACTCTTTTTTCAAGTTATACACTTATACTCCGTTTCACCTTAAGTTGGCAGCATTAGGATGGGTAGAAAATGCAACAATCCGCTTGAAAAATAGTTCCAACTTGTTTTGGAATTTAAATGAAAGCAAATGCATAGAAAAGTGTTAAAAAGTATTGCGTATTATCGAAATTGTGATTTTAAGGATATATTTTAAGTTAATCACATCTTAAAAGCATTTATTCCTTAATACCTGTGAACGAATACAGTTGAAAAACAACAATTTGATGAAACTTCACTTGGCTAAAAACCGGATTTAAGATTACATCCCTCGCGGAGTTACCTAAGCATTCCCGCCAAATCAACGTCATTCGCTTTGCTATCGTTTATACGTACTATTTTGATACCTCGTGCTACTATCTTTGTTCTTGTTTTTTTTTTTTTTTTTTTTTGACATTTTAAACATGTGTGTGTGTGTATAATATTTAATACGCAGGCAAATGGTTCCACAATTTTAATTTTTGATTTAACATTTTAAATCACACACCTTATTTAAGTAAATCAAATTTCACGTTTTTTTTTGACAGTGTTTTTAAAAATATACACTATATATATAAAGAGCTCCTTATCTTTTTTTCCCGAAGTATCTTAATGTAAATTTTTTCTTGTGTTATGCTTTCATTTTGATTCTAAGCGCTTCTTACATGAAGTGTTAAATATACATATATATATAATTTGATTTAGGAATACCTGATAAAAGAGCATTGTCCCTTTAAAAACTTTTAATGGAACTTTTTTACAATAAATATAGGTCTAAATTTCAAAATAAATAATTTTTGTTAAATAATTATTTTAAATTATTTTCTCCTTAAAAGTTATGCATATTAAACTGAATACATAAACTTTGCATATAATGTCAGTAACATAATTTTTAAAGTATGCATCGAGATATTTTTTTCAGATAAACTATAAATTTTATAAAAGATAATAAGTTTTAATGTTGATAGTTTTTTTTTTTCAAATTAATCCCAAAACTTTAATGTATGCTTCTGTATATCTTAAGTTAACATACATAAACGGCATTTATACATGTAATGTGAATAATTATTACAAACGGGTTTAAAATAGTAATAACCGAGAAAAGGCGATTAATTCTTAAAAAACAAGATAGAAATTTATATTTTATAAGCGAATGTAATAAATGAAAATTAAAGAAAAATTAGCCGTTTATTTTGAAAGTGGCCTAAGTCACTTAAAAAATCAAGTTAATGAAAGTATGAATTACAATTTAACGGTATTTTTTCATTTAAAAAACGTTGCTATCAATATGTTGAGAACTATTGAGATTTTGTTTGAGAAAAGTTTTGCTAGTTTATTCATCAATATTTTTAAACATATTGAAATCTCTCTTTAATCTTAAATATCTCCATTAATAAAGTAGCTTATACTATTTTCAAAAAAAAAAAGCTCCTACAATTTTAAAGAAAAAATTTTTCAAGAGCATTTTTTTCCACTGGCCAAATATGGTGATATTTATTCGTTTAGTCACACTCTTCTCCTAGAGTAACCCTGCAGCGGCTGTGATTCGGTCATCGTACCCTTCCTAACGCTGCCAACTTGAGGTGAAACGGAGTATAGTCTCTTTTTTTTCTGTGTGTGTGTGTGTCACACCTTGTATATTAATAATTTTACTATAATTATAAAATAAAGAACTAAGAATATTCCTCTTTAAAACAAATTTAGGTTTGGGTTCTTTCAGTTTTAAAGTATTTGAAACTTAAAAACCAGTTTCAGTAATACTAGCAGTCCCCACGCTCTAGTATAACATGAAAAGAAGATGCTTAAAAGTAGTCACTGAAAGCATAAAAAAATGAGAAAAAAGTTACAAATTATTGGAAATAATTATCGATTCGGTGTTTTTCCGAATGTAAGTGAATTAAAAATGAGTAAATGAAAGTTTGAAATTGCGCTGTTAATGAGTTAAATTACAACAAATCTCTCCTAAAATCGAGAAGCATGAATGCATGTGGTAGTTCTACTCAAATAATAATAATAACGGTACAATATGTAAGAAATTGAAACAAAAAAAATTTGTCAGTTATTTTCCACTTTTTTATACTTTTTTTTTGCTACCTTGGAATATTTAAAGGAATTTACTAGAAATTTTGGATTCTGAAGCATTAATTCTAATATTATAAAACTGATGTGTGTATGTTGGTACAGTCATGCCATTTTAATATGGTACATGATTATTTTACGTGGACTATTTTTTTTTTTTTGTTAAATTTTCTTATATTTTTTGCCTGACTGTATTTTTCGGAAGGAACAATTTATAAACCTCAAACTCATCAGTATTAATTAACTCTATATAGAAATGTTACACCTGCAAAACATTAAAAGCTCTAGATATAAGCTGGTCATCAACTTTCGTAAACAAACATTATATAAGTCATCTTATTCAAATAATACTAGCATCATAAATATGTTTTCTATGACGAAAAGTTATATATAACCATGTTTATATATATATACAAAATTTCATTTTCAAGAAAAATACTTCTATTAATCAGTACTTCGATACATAAGAATATATATATATTTCAACTTTTCAGTAATATATATCTCACTTTTAATATTAATTTACAAGGAATGATCGATTGCCTCATATTCGTTTATCTCTAAAATGATAAAGAAATATAATCAGTAGCTGATAAAATGTCATTTTTTTTATTATCTAAGTTCATCTAGAAGTCATTGTTTTCATACCATGCTGGTTCTGAGTCAGTTATTTGTAGTTTCTTACCCAAGCATTTTTATGATATTTTTCATCATCAATCGAAATACGAATTTATTTTCACCAATTATATATTAAATTATCGGTAATGGGAGTGTTTTATTAAATGAAAAGTAAATATGAAACTTGTTTCATATATAAATACCCTACAAATATATATACTTTTAGTTCAAATTTCTACTAAATACTTTTCAAATCGCTATACGTATCTGACATTCAAGATGTTCGGTTTGACAAATATTTTAAGCACAATAAGAAAGATAACAATATTTACAAGTTTGAACAATACTCACAATGAAGTCTAGGATTCGGTTTCTTCTCAAAGTATGTATGTCACCTTTAAGTTTAATGTTCCAATTTAACCTTGAACAATTCAAGAAAAAGAGTTTATGCACCACTGGTTTTCTTTTATGTATAGATGAAATCATTGGTGTATAAGACATTTATGAACACCATGAAAAATCACGTCGTGAGAATCATTATTGCAATTGGCAATGCAAATATCCGATACAGTTAATTGTATAATGGCACCTTTGGAAACCACTCTATCATTTATTTGAAAGGTTTTCTCTGATCTGGTTAGGATTGTCATCATAGTGTGCAACGTATGATAGAAACAACATTAATTTTCCTTTTTTTTTGTACTGTATGTTTTCTAGGCACTCTGAGTAAAACGTAATCCTCTATCCTATTGCAAATATTGTTCGTCCTGATAGGAACTACTATCATCACTCTTACTTTGTTAAAGCGTTTTACGAATAACTATTTTTATATTGTTGTGAATCTAAAAGATAAATGTTCAAAATACTATATTTGAAAGTTTCCCAAGTTGAAATATTATTTGTCAAGAAAATGTCTTAGTTTAAAAACCACAAAAATATTAAAAATATGGTAATTTTAATTCCTATAAATAATAACATAAAAGTTTTTTTTGTTTAAAGATAATTTCACAATGACACAGTTGGAAACTTAAATTTCAAATTCTCAGGATATATTTTTGTTGAAATATAATGATGAGATAGGCATACGTATTTACATTTTGCGGTATAATTGTAAGTAATTAAATACAACAATACAATTATTTTGGTATATTGAGGAAAAACAATTCACATAGTGTATTGTAAAATATTTTAGTGGCTTATAACACTTGAAAATATATCTTTTAAACATTTTTAATTTTTGCGCACAATTTTCTCATCGATGCTTTTGCTTCGCTCTTTGTTCTATTGAATGACCAACGTTGAAAGGTGGTTTCAGCATGGCGTCCAAGTCCAGAAATCTTCGAAATAAAATTTTTTTTAAAGTCCAACAACTCTGAGCGGTTGATCAATTTCAAACCATCCTCCATACATACTGAAGACAGATTTTCAATTTCTATTGACCCCTCATCGGAAATCGGGGACACCTTTGAAAAATGAAAACTTGGAGGACGGTGGGTAAAAGAGCTTAATCTAAAATAAAAATATTAAATAAATTTGTTAGTTTTGATGATAAACGTATCACAATTGTGGAATATAAATTATTATACTCTTTTGTTCTTATGAACTAATTCATTTCCTAAGATTAAAAAAAAATGGATACAGGTGACCTTAAAGTGAATGACTGAATTTGGTACATGGTTTTGACAAAAAGTGTATAAGAGAGTAATTATTTGATATTTGGTGCCAGTTGAATTAGAATATTAATATAAAATTGTTTTAAGAATATTATTAATAAAAAATTATTTAAACGCAATTTTCTGGGGAAAAATGAAGAAAAAACGACATATTTTAAAAACATTTTACTTTCATATAAAATACATCTATGTTAATAATATTTTGCCTACATATCCTAAACAGGGATTTTTGAAGTATATGATTTAAAAGTGGAGTTATTCATATTTTGATACATCAGAGTGCAGAAGTTTTAACAAAAAAAATTGGTTGTTATTTCAGTTGGTCATAACTCTGAAAATAATGTGAATTTTTCGAAAATCCTACAGTTCAGGTTTTGTATAGAAGTCCTAGCTATGTATAGGAAAATATTATTATTGTAGAACCAACTTCCTTAAAAGGAAAATATTTTGAAAATATGTCATTCTTCCTTTATTTTTTCCCATAAAATTGCACTTAAATAATTTTCTCTGGTAATAATATTCTTAAAGCAATTTTATATGTATATTCTAATTCACAACTTACACTTAATATCAAAAACGATTATTCACTTGTATGCTTTTTCGAAATTATGATTTGAACCGGTTAGTCAACTTAAAATTATATAGATTGTTTAGCTAGAAAAAACATTTTTAAGAAAACATATTTAAAAAAGCATGTTTAAAAAAATTACTTGCTCAGAAAAAAGTGTAGATCTTGAAGAATATCTTTGCTGTATACTTCCTATCCATAGCCCAATTAATCCATTTTTTACCCATAAAATGCATTTAATATTTCACTTCCTGTAATCTAAGGCTAATAAGATTTATACTAAACATGTTAAAAATAAAAATTATGTATTTATGGAAATATTATAAGTTGCATGAATGAAGCTTTATAAGCTTACACCTATACTTGCAACGCTACGAATTTATTCGAAAATTTAATCGTTTCTCTGTTTGAAAATTTGCTTCGATGGCCTTAAGTCAAATTAAAAAAACTATAATAGATTAAAATAATTTTCTTAATAAAAAAATTTTATGTACCGTGTTTTTATAGCCATTGTCATCCACTCCTGAGCTATATTCCAAATTAGAGTCTCTAGCTCATCGGGAAGTTAGTTTAAAATCAATTACAAAATTCCACACGGGCAGACATACAAGAAAGCGAGTAAAAAAAACATGGTGACCTGGGGCCCCTCTTTGACCCCCAGAGCCACGAAATTAAATACGTAGACGCAACTTGACCCATGCTATCGACAGGTGGTCCTTGTTTGTGTAAATTCGTGTAAGTTCAGGTGTTACAGGGCCCCTGTCGAAATCAGGCCCACTTTTTCGGGGGCGCAAGTTCGAGACTAGAACTCTTTTTTTTTTCATTTTTATGCATTGCCATCCACTTCTGAGCTATGGTCCAAATTTCAGGTATCTAGCTCATTGGGAAGTTATTTAAAATAAATTACAAAATTTTACCCGGAGAGACATACAAGCCTCTTTGGGGGCCCAGATTCGAGACTAAAACTTTTTTTATATTTTCACACATTGTCATCCGCTTCTGAGCTATGGTCGAAATTTTGAAGTCTCTAACTCATCGGGAAGTTACTTTAAAATCAATTACAAAATTCCACTCGGACAGACAAGAAAGCGAGTTAATAAAAACATGATAAAACAGAAATTGATTATTTACAGTAAGAAATTAGCCAAATTACAAAAGATATTGAAAGCTTTTTTGAATCAAATTGTCCTCTTATTATTATTGCACATGTTTTCACATCTTTCCAATATTACATAATTACTTTAAATTTGAAGCAACGTTTAAAGATTTGTAAGACTTAATGGCTTTTTCTGTTCTCTTTCTTTTGATAAACTCAGTTTTGATAGGTTTATTTTCATAAGGATTCAAGCCTTTTGATTTGCAGTATCTCTGTAAATATCTCTGGGCAACCGATCGAAACATACAAAATGCCGGTGAATTTTAGAGGAAATCCATGTATTTTCTTATCTCTGTTATGATATCACCATTCGGGAAGATAATTCTACAAAATTACTTATATAATTCCAAGTACCACTTCGGGTATTTTTCTGATAAACCTGGTTTCGTTTTTGATAACACACACTTGATTAACGGAATAAATTAAAGAGAAATATGTCAATTTTTGTCGACAAGAAAAGGTGTATACCAAGGTACTAAGCTGTTAAGACGATGCAAAATAGAAAATATCTTTTTTTCTTATGAAATATAAAGCTAGGTGAGTAATTTACTTTTATTTACACCAATTGACGAAAGACTATTTCGATTAATTGTTAGTATATTGCTTTAACAAAAATTAGTTGTTAGAAATTGTTTTGAATTTTTTTCTAAATTATGCTTATTTAAATATTTAAATCAAAGCATCGTTGAAAAAAAGCAATGTGAATATTTCAACATTTAATTTGATATTAATCTGAATATTTGGAATGTGTGTGTGTAAAATTTCTTACTGTATTTAAAAATATTTTTTTCATCATGTTTCCAAAATTAATATTTGTATATCCAGAAATTTAAAATTTTAAAAAGAGTGAGAGAGAAAGATAAATCAGATAGTATAACATATGGGAATTGTCACCCTGTAACAATGGACTATCAATGATGTATGATGTATGGACTATCGATGATGTATGATGTATGGACTATCGATGATGTATGTAGTATGGGCTTTCTTCCATCCAACCAAATTGGCCCTTTGAGCTAGAACAAGTCCTTAACACAAATGAACATCAATAATGGATAATAATAAATAGTCGGTGAGATAATGATATAAGAATAGAAAAGATTTCAGATGTTTGTGAGAGGTTTACTGATTGATTCAGGCCACAGACAAATCGTCGTATTTCTTGGTTTTCAAGATTACGGAGGTTTTTGGATTATAAAGGACGAGGGGTTGCATTTGGATCAGATAAGTACAAATTGATTCTTACCCTTTTGCTTGCCTTGTCTGTATATCGGGTTGTCATTTTTAGTGTTTAACTTAGTAAAAGTAAATTGCTCATATTTCTTAATTGCCATCATTTCGAGTTTGGTTCAATGGCTTCTTCAACCATGCTCTGTTTGGATCCTCCCAAGAGAATAAACGAGATCTTCACCTCAACCACCATGAGGAGGAGGTGTCACGACAATCTTTTTTACCAAATTATAGATAACCTAATTATTTAGATGTGTGGATTTTCAAACGACGGAAATATTGGGAATTTTTGTTGAAAATAAATTCGTTTTTAAGTTGATTTAAGCATTTATACTCCTTGACTTGAATTTGCTTGCAGAAATAGTAATTATTTGAAAATAAAAATTTTGCAGCAATAATAAAATGTTATCAAAATGAATGTTTTTTAAACAGAAAATGAACAACTATATTTGAAGAAAAAACAAAGGATATTAAAAGTTTTTTAAAAAAACTAACCCTTTCAAATGCTTTAGAAATTAATGATTCGTAATTATTCTCGAAAAACTACATTTATCGGAATACTATTTTGTACAGAACCCTTTAAATCTTAAAATATTTTTAAAAAGAAAAATAAAATGACAAATGCCTTCGATTCAAATATTTTTTTATGTCTCCCCGTTATTAAAAGCGACGTATCAAATGTTTTTAGTTTTACTCTTGAATTTTTTACAAAAAAAATAGATTTCCCAAGATTTCCTTCTTTTTAAAGGAAACATTGCATGTCCATAGGATGGTTCGATAAGCCTACAACTTTTTTAATAAAAATGCTCTCAAGTAACTTACAAAGTATCCGATGACTTATTGCTGTGAGAAATCAGCGAACTTTCATCATCACACAGCTCTTTTGTTGAGTCTTCGACGTCTTTTTTCCCCAAAATCTCCCTACTTCCATCTTTCACCGAACTATTCGAAGATTTGTCGCTTTCTTCGGCACTCTCCAGTCGCCTGATCCGACTGGTTGAAGTTGGTATTTGAAACAACAAAAGCGAGCGTAGATTAAATTTCTTAAAGACTTTTTTGTGCGATCTATAAGTCAGACGGCCTGAAAAATGAGCTTTTCTATCACTTGCTTTGCTAGATGATTTTCTGTTCTGTGGACCCTTTTCAAGTAGCATATTTTGTACTTTATTTCGAGGCAATTTTTCTGAAAGCCCCACTATTCCGCTTTCACACTTCAGGAAGCCTCTTCTTTCATTTTCTTCTACTATGTTTTTTAAGGGAGGTACATTATAAATAATACGTTTGTTGACATTTTGATACAATTCACATTCTGAGCAGCATCCTAATAGCCAATGAAAAGGGTTTTCAAAATTATGCGACAAAGTGTTTTCGCTACTGAATAAACTATCCCTATTTAAAAGGTTGTTATCAATTGTAGCTATTTCATTATTAGACAGCTCTACGATTTGTTGACAGGAATCTGATAGTAAATTTAAGGAGCTTTCTTCTTTTTTCGGAAACCACAAATTCTTAATGTCATCTTGATTATATTTTTTCATAGTGAATGCTTCTTTTGTGTATGATACTGTTAAATTGTTTTCAGCTGTAGAGTTATCTCTGTTATATTTAAATTCTCTACCAAATTTATCCCTTATAATCAATGGCCACATATGTTTAGCAGGCCTATACTCGAATTTAATTTCATTTTCCTCTGCAAATGAACTTGGAAATGTCTCAGGTACGATGAGCTGATTTTTAAAAATATATTTTGTAGAATTTTCATTTTCGTTTCTCATAACATCCATTTCATATTTATCAAAGCTAATCTCTTCCAAAGCTGTTACGTCTGTTGCTACATTACAACTTAAGACAGTTTTGTCGTTCCTTTCATTTTCTTTTAATGACAGGAAGTTTTGGCCATTTAAAACCAGTTCATCGTTTACTAAGCTTAATATATTTTTCCCTCTAGCTATTTTGTTTACTTTACTAATCAAACCTTCCAAATAGATAATTGAATCAGTTTGATTATTATTAATTGGAGGCGGAATATTTTGTACCTCATCCCCAATGATAAAAGGACTATTAAACCTTTTATCACTTTCAAAAGTTACATTACTTTCCATTTCATATTTTATAGAGGAAATTTCAAAATCCTCTAGAATTTCACTAGCACCACTTGCCATAATATTCAATTTATTTTTTAAAATTTTCTTACTTGTTTCTTGCACTACATTTTCATAATAGTTCTCAATCGCGCTAGACTCTCCATTCCTGTTTAGTTCAGACTCTAAACTTTCCGATGTTTTAATCTTCGTATCTTTGAAATTTACATTGTGCAAGCTCGAATGAGCAAATTTTTGTAAATCTTTACTATTTTCATCGTCAGCGTATTCGCCTACGAAACCATTTAGGTTGAGTCTTAAGGGATGGTTTATCTGAGTGGCAGTCATAGTTCTATAACAATTGTTTGAGTCATCTTTTGGATTCATTCTATTTAAAGGCTTGCACCCTCGAAAAGAATCTGATAATGGTACTTCGTCAACAACATGTAATGTATCTAAAGTGTAATCAAGATCATCAGTAGCTTTTATACTCAAGAGCTCTAGGTTTTTGATGAAATATGGAATAAAATCTTCATTTTCTTTGGGAGAAAGTTGACAGGAGTTGAAAATATTTTGGTTTGAAGAACATTTTGAAACATTTATCTCCTGCAAATTCGGCTCTTTTGCCTTGTTATTCCAATCAGCCGTTTTGTTCTTAACGTAGAAATGTGAAAAAAGTAGTTGTACCATGCAAAAATTCCAAAGTCTTCTCAAAAAGTGTATTAAGGTGCACAGAATCCAAACTGAAATGTAAAAAATGATAATTACATTAGTTTTTTTAATACATATTTTTCAAGCATCCCAAATTATGCATATCAATAGTAATATTTGCAATTACCTTAATAGACCTTTAATCATTACCTTTATACCATGTTTTGATATCGAATTGAATTCGGCACTTATACAGGATGTCTCCGAATGCCATGTACAAACTTGGATGGAAGGTTGAGAACATCGTGAGAAGCGATAATTACATAGGAAAGCATGGGCGGAAAGCGATAGGTGGCGCTGTACCTGTGCTCGCAAGGTCGTCACATGTAGTTTCCTCATTTCGGACATGGGCAGAGAGCGATGAACATTAGCTGTTATACGAACGCCGAGTTGGCGGATATCCGCTTCATTTAAAGCCTAGCAATTAGAAAGGAACATGTTGCTGTTCGGTTGTAAAGGTAAAGATATCCAACGACGTGGCAATCATCATCAAACGTTCGCTGGGGTGCGTCAGAACTTGGCGGAACATGGATCTTTCAGAGCCATGATTGACGACACGGCCATCAGTTCTAAAATGGATCTGGCGGCACGAATATCCATCGTTGCAGCTATGATCCGTGAAACGCGTGGTATTTTTGAACATGTCCGTCCCCCAACCCGGTCGTGTTGGCGTCGTAAGTGCATACATGCCAATGGCAGCAATTTCAAACTCCTTCTGAGATGCTTTAAAATGTCATACTTTTAATTTATTATTGTTTTTGTAATAAAGAGTTTTACACTACATTCTGCAATGTGGACTTTCTGTCTTTGTGTCTCATAATCTCGTTAGGATTACATTTCCGACCATGCTTTCCAGCGTCATTATGACTCCTCAGGAGGTTCTCTACCTCCCCTCAAAGTGTGTATATGGCATTCGGGGATACCCTGTATTTTATTTCAAAAGGAAATTCAACAACGCATGGACACCACGTTTTGAGATTGATATCCGAAGTGGGAATAAAATTTATATATAAATACATAATTTATTCAATCTACTAGAGCTTCTTATTTTAACTAGCACAAAAACTAGATAATTATTAATGTGGGTTGAAAGATTTATATGTTAGAGTGGGGGTTCTTAACCCCGTGCGCGCAGGGGCCAATGTGCCCTCGAGGCTATTTTTCTGCACCCACAGCTGTCCGCTACATACTACATCAAAATCAACTCCCGTCCTGCTACGATTTTAAGTTTTAAATCAAAATTACAAATCTGGCAGGAAAATTTATCAAAAAGGTCTATCGATCATTTTCCACGAATGAATAAAAGGCATCGTTGAAAATTCATTTGACCCAAATTTATTTATTGGTCACCTTCAGGTGGTCTTGGGACAATTCGAAAATAGATTCCAGCAATTTTCGATCATTGTGCTATTGGCTTCGTTTTTTGTATAAGCCCATGCAATCCTCAAATTAATATTTCTGAAGTTACAAATTTAATGTGGAAGATTATTCCGAAAGAAGCATCTTCAATTGAAGATAAGATTTTAAATATTCAGATTGATATTGTATTAAAATCATGCGGACTTAATAAAAATATCTGGAATCTTGCCGAAGATAAAAAAAAAATATCCCCTATCGAAAAATGGAGCTTACAAATTAAAATCCTGTTTCGGTAAAAAACACAAAAAAATAAACAATCAGATCTCGATTTAACGACAGCAATCTCGAAGGTGCTATCAGATTGGGAATATCATCTTCTATGCATGACTTCGAAAAATTAGTTACATCAATGCCAAAAATTGGATGAAATATAACTATTTTGAGTTTTTTGTTACCTATTTAATGTAGGATATTGTTTATGATGCTTATGATTGCAATAAGATAAAGAAATATTAGGAATCATTATGCTTTTTTTGAACTACACCCTCCAGCGATTTCCTGTTTGTCAGATGTGCCCAGATGGGGAATAAGGTTAAGAACCCTGTGTCAGAGGCTAGGTGAATGTTACTTACGTATTGTACCATAGACCAATTTGGCCAAACGATAAGACATTACCAATTCAAATAAATACCCCTAAATGATGCCATCGTTATTTATATTGTGTACGAATGTGTGCGGTAATGATTTCCAATATTGGCTGTATATCGCGGCACTTGGCAACGTCTTTTGATTTCATTAAATTGACCGACGGTATAACTCGTAAGTACCATTTTAATTTATCTGTGCTAAAAAAGCCAACGAAAGAGAAGATTATACCGAAGAAATGTTTATGCTATGGCATTAAACATTTTAAAAAGATGTATATACTTTTCCGAAAAGACTTCTGCTGTATTAAAAGGATTAATTTAACTTAAATTGATTAAAAATACTTAATTAAAGTGGTATATAATACATAAAAATAATTGGAGGGGGGGATGATTAAAACAAAAATTACAATATAATTTCTCCTAATTTCTTCTATATTTATTGATTTTAGCATTAATTGCTCTCGTAATACAACAATTAATTTTAAAAATTGTTGTTTATTAATTTATACGCCACATTTTATACCAGGAAAAATTTAGATCAAGTTTACTCGAATTAGGAAGGCTACAAATGTGAGAATAGTAAGATTATTCTGCAAACAAACATTTTAGTTTAAAAATTACAAATGTAATTTCATGTTCTTACTTTATAATAATATGGATTTTTTTCTTTTAGCACATTTTTTAAAGAATTAGTGGTTCATAAAATGCTTCTCAAATAATTGTTTTTGCTTATTTTAAAGGATATACGTCATTGTATTTATTCAAAAATTGCCACTAATGCGGGTAGTGTTTTTTCTTGACCAAATATACTGCATACTATTTGCACGTTATATACACTTTAAATACTTTTAATATCCATATTCTAACATTATTACTTAGAATTTTTCTAATTTTATTCCGTGATTGATGTCTTTTATCGTCCTTAGTGAACATACCAGTAAAACTTTCAACAATCAATATCAAAACATCAAGCTTGGTGATGATGACACATGTTATATTGTTACATGGTGTAGCGTTCTACATTTCAGTTAGATTGGTCTCGTTACCATGTTAACGCCAAAGTCATATATAGCGATTGTCTTTGCTGAAACAGAAGCGTGACTTGCCGGAAAACAGAACTATTTGTCGTGTTCTCTCCACATGGGTCAATCTCAACACTATTGGAATTAAAAGTGTTGATGGAGTCAAAGGCATTTTTATTAATGGATATCATGTGTGTAAGCCTATAACGACCAATCAGCGGTCGATATGGTAATATAGAGGACGTTCTCTACATGCTGCAATAACTAGACGGAAGTTAACAGCAGGACCCTTCATTTCTTTCTAATGTTGAATATATCTATTCATGCATGCTGATGTCCAGGCGACCTGGAACACTTCGAACACCTGGTGCATCTGCTTTCAACTATCATCACCCTGCCGGTGCATGGTAGATAGATGTATTTGGCTATCTACTGCGATAGAACGTGCGAACTATTCTGCCCTTCTGAATCCGATAACGTAATCTTTCGTGGATTGTCTGTTTGCAGAAACTGCCTCCGTTCATGGTGACCTTGCATCGTAGCTTTGACACATTTACTGTAGCAATAAACAGCTCCAGTAACAGCTAACCACGACCAATTAAGAACCTCCTGGTCCTTCCTTTACATCGTATTCACCGAATACGGGCCATTTCTATCATTTACTTACTCCCCGAGGCTACTTATCCCAGGTTATTTACATAAGTCGATAAAATGGGCATGCCTTGTGGTTTTCATCTTTTTCTGGCCATTCCTTCTTAATATTAAGTTTTCACTCTCACGATATGTATACAATATTTTTAAATGTATGCATAGTTGTATATACACTTGTAAATAATGTTGTATATAAACTTATAAATAATCTTTGTGTAACACTTTCCACTTATCAACATTAATAAAAAAAGAAACGAGCCTTACAGTAGTCACATATGATGTGTAACATCTGACATGTTATTGTGGTAAATGCGCAATAGTGACTTTAATCCTGAAAAAAATTAATCGGGTATGATTGGAAATAATTTTCTATCGAATAATTATATTTTTAATGAAAATTTTATTTAATTAACACAAGGAGCAATGCAATTTTTATCAAAAATATTTATTCTTGTTCAATTTGGGGAAAAGCGGAGACAATAGATTTATGAAAACTAAAATATGACACATATACTTCGGATTTCAAAGTATTTAAAAATCGATGAAAAACAGTGTCAACAACAGTACCATTGTTAGTTGTCGAAACATTTCCGTTTGTGTTCATTTCGAGCTTGAGTTCATCTTTCAGAAAAGCTATGAGCGGCTCAGCTTCTGGCAAACTGAAGTTAACGTTAAAATCACCACCCAAAATCCTGGGAAGCGAGTGATAGTTTTTTTAAGAAGAGCAGAACCACCTTCGGTATACGGTAAAAGTACAAAATGAAGGAAATCCTTAATTTTTTTTAACTGTTTGATTCGAAGAAATGTATACGACCACCAAAATGACTGTTTGTCCATTTTCAAACACAACGAGCCCTGAGACTTTGACATTTGAGCGTAAGGATCGCAAGTTTATTCTGGATGCAGTCTAATACGACTTGCTGGTATGTGCGGAAGGCTGACGGCTCAATTGCTATTAGAGTTGGACCCGATACGAGGGTAGCGAAGAGACACCATCAAGCGCATGCTTAAAAATTAGAAATATTAGAGAAAATCAAAAAAAATACCCGTTTACGTAATAAGTTAGATTTCTTTAACGAGAAATCTTTGTTAATCGCAATTAAAAATATTATATTGACAGCGACAGGAATTAACCTCAAAGTATGAAAATGATACGCACTTAAATATTTATTCAAGTCGTATTTTTTTAAGAATGATAAGCTTTGTCAGTCCTTTAACAGGAAATATAATTATTATTAAATAGTTAACACATATATAAATATATCATCAAATTTCACACACAACGAGCCCTGCGACTTTGACACTTGAGCCTAAGAATCGCAAGTTTATTCTGGATGAAGTCTAAAAAGACTTGCGGAAGGCTGGCGGCTTAATTGCTACTAGAGTTGGACCCCGAGACGAGGGTAGCGAAGAGACACCACCAAGCGCGCTGATTGGTCAAATCAAACAGCGCGCGCTTCCTGTTACGCATTTCCCCGACTTCCTGTTACGCATTTCCGTCCCTTTTCACGAAATCGCTCCAACAAATATCCAGCAACCAAGAGTAAAGATGTTACACATCAATAATGCATTGCTCTTTGTGTAACAATTTCCTTGTGTTTTTTATAAATGTTATCTAATTTGTTTAATTCAGTAATATTCATAAATGAAATTCTTGAATAACCTAAAAATAACTTTATAATGCACAACGTTTACTCTGTTTTCTTCTATTCTATTTGTTTTATTGCTTCAATCAGCCATAGTTAACAGGAGAAAAATTTTATTGTTATGAGAATATCCAAGTATATTTACCAGTTAAAATCTTCATCTATGGAGCTTGGGTCAAATATGAGTCAGGAAAATCTTGAAAAAAGCTGCTTCAAACTACTAAATTTATAAAAAAAAAATTTTCATGGTCTAACTAGAAATTTTAATCGCAATAATGAGAAGCATTCCTTAAATTTTTAAAGACAATGGAAGTATAACAATGAAAAAATGAATAATAACGTAAGCTGCATTGAATAAATAGATATAAATTTTAAACAAAATACAATAAGACATTAATTGTCATATTTCATTACAAATGAAATATGTAGTATTTAAATTTGCTGGAGGAAACTCCTCTGTTACAAATTGTTAATGTTTTCATGCATTTCTAAAAGAGTTTAAAAGTGTTATTTTAAAAATGTAAAAAAGTTATATATCTCTGAAAATCCACTGTCGTGACACCGTCCTATCTTGGACTTTCACATCGCCCGACGCAACTCTAAGTGTAGGAGGAAACATATCATCACCAACAAAAGCCACAGCAACAAATATTTATTTAAGACAGACAAACATAATTAACAAGCACAAATTCAATTTATAAGTGGAAACCTCGGTGTGATTCTCTAATACCTAGATTAATCTTGATACTCAAATCTAATACTCAAATATAACATTCAAATCTGTCGTAGCCTTTCGCTACCCCTAAGGTTATCAACTCCCCTTCGGGTATTACCTGAATCCGAACGTGTTGAATGAATAATAAATTCAGTACTCATTTTAACAAATCAATCTTTATTTATTGATTTTTCTTAACTAAGGAGAATATACAAATATTATTCAATTCTAAGAACAATAAAACACAGTGGAGAATGAGAAGGGATCAATAATCGTGAACGACGGAATCCGATCTGAATCCACGAAAGATCGACGCGTACACAATTACAGCTACACACTTATACTTAATTGGAATCAATAACTGACCTGATTTCTTATGTTATGGCAGATTTATCTAGTTGGTTCTTTAAGATCTTGATTGGGTCCACTTGAAATCAGGATTCTTCGTTTTAAGAGGCAACTTATTTCTTAGCTATTCCCGAAGTTCTTCTATAATCTTTATCCACGACGATGCGTTAGACTCTATTCACCACATCTACGTTTACACTTGAAAATACTTTCTCATTTCATTTCATTCTCTTTTTTAACTCGCTAAACCCGAACTTATATAAAATATCTCATTTGCATAAATCACGCTTTGGCTCCCGGTGGAGATTGGTTGAAATAAATAAAACATTAAAGAATATATGAGAAGGTTAGTGAAACGCGTAAGAACCCGTCACAAATCTAATATTCCCGTCTAAGTAATCTCAGCTAACAGAACGGACAAGGAAACGAACTCTTGCTAACTTCAGGTCGGTACTGAATTTAATTCCTTTGATTCCTTTAATAATTAATCTAGTACTTTACTTTTATAATATCAAATACTATCAAATGCGCGCTAAGCTCGTTGAAGTAATCCGCCGACGATACTTGCATGTAGTTTGTGTGGCAATTCCTTCTCCCTACACATTTACGAAATCTAGACTTTATATAGTCGAACTAATTAGCATATAACTATCTCGTGTTTTTCCCGAAGAGGCTGTGAAATAGAATAAATGCTGGCCCCAAAGTTACCCAAGAGGATTAGTAATAAATTCTCGTGGATAGCCCAATCACACCACGAGTGTTTTAAATAGATAAGTCGCATAATAATGACTGAAAAAAGTAAAATTTATAACAAAGGGTATTCGTGAGATTTTTCATTTTTAGCTCTGTTCTTCTTTCGTCCAGTTAAATTGGCCCTTTAAGCTAGAACAACGCCGCTCTACAAAAGAACATCACTACCGAATAACGTACTAACAGTCAACAAAGAAGACGATAAAAGTAGATAATGGTAAATGCTTGCAGATGATATTGCTACATTAATTCGCGCCAGAACCATATTATTGTAGCCACTTTTACATTTTGTCAAGTGCGAGGGGTTGCATCTCATTCAGATAAGTACTAATTGATTCTTACCCTTTAGATTATCTTGTATCCGTATTACATTCTCATTTCTAGTGTAAAACACTTAACGAAAGTAAATTTTTACAATAGCTTGCTTGTAATCATTTCGAATTTGATTCAATGGCTTCACCTCCCATGTTGCTTTCGGATCCCCCGGGGAACTTAATAGCAAACGAGGTCTTTACTTCAACCAACAGAAAGAGCAGATGCAGTGACAGATCTAATTTTTAATATTGACATCGAGGAAGATCTATACAAAGATTTTCTAACGATAAAACGCGGAATTTTGAGAGAAAAAGTTATAATATAAAGATAGCACTTATGTTTTTCTCTTTAAACTTAAGTTTTTTCTACTGCGTAACACTCTTTATGTTTACTATTTTTTTTTAAAATGAATGAAATTACTTATAATTAATTACATATATAAAAAAATTACACACATAATAATAAGTAATATTAAATATATTAGTAATAAAAGTTTTAAAAAATTATTAGCTCTCTAATTATTTCTATATTTTCTGCGTAGTTATTCACATAAAGATGAAAGCATGGCAATTATTGAAACTGTTTTTGTGATAGGAAAGCTCAGAATGTATTTAAGACCTTTAATATAAATGGCTATTTTATTTTTCAATTTATTTAAAGAAATTAAATATAAATTTTTAAGAAAACTTAATTATCTAAATATAAAATATAAAACTCAAGATTTTGTGATTTCTAAGATAAATTAACTCATTATTCTATTTATTTTGTTTTAAATAATTTTAAGAAAACGATACAAAATTAAATTTTGCAACACTTTAAAAGGGTTTCGGATCGATTTTGCCATAAATTCAGTCAAAAAAAAAGGAAATTTTAAGAAACTGAGCTCCAATAGAAGCTCCAAATAGTAGCTTCATTTACTTAAAAAGCTACGAAATAAAAAATAAATCTCCATCGTTTCAACTGACACGTTTGTATCAGTTAATTATAAATGTCTTCATTTGTAATCAATCTGTTATTTAATCCTCCAAAATTCAAGGAACAAATAAATAACAAGTTGCATTAGTTATATAAGTAAAAAGTTATATAAGTAATAATCGTTCTCATTTTTATCACTACATTCCGAAACATGATTCAACCCTAACCACTTCAGTTTTCTCGAAATATAAGCGAATAAGAAGAATGAACAATGTAAAAGTATCGATGTATTTAAAACTGCTTATGCAATGAAAAAATTTACTTAAACTCTATATTTTATGTATACATTGAAACTTATCTTAATTTCTTATTCTTAAAAAAAAAATCCACCAATAAAGACCCCTATATTTCCCTATTGAATGTAGTGTTAACTTGTGAATAAATAGAGGACACATAAATGACCGTTTCATTATGACAATGGTTAAATATGCACAAAAGTTCAAAACATTTGAGATAGTTCGATATATCCCCTCCCCCTTAAAGATCAAAACTGGGCCTCATGGGGAATATGAATTGAAATATTGGACTATTTGCTTTAAATCAAATGAAAAGTGCAGCAAGATGCAGAATTCTTTTGTACTACATAACGGAATTTAGGATCAGGGGCGTAGCTACTGCCGTATCAGCCTTATCAATGATACGCCCTCCCCCACGAGCTACAAGGGCTGCAATATGTGTAGCTACAGTCTCACTAACAGGGTTTTCATATTTAATAAAGGGCCTTGAAAGAATTTTGATACAGGGCCCACTCAGAACTAGCTACGCCAGTGCTTAGGATCGAGATTACAATTATTTTACTATTCTACTACCATGTTATGTATGTTATCTGTTTAAAAGTCATTCAATTCTTCCTATTAGCTCACTCTCTCTATATATATACTTATCTTGTTCAAATTTTCCATCGTTAATAAAATACGTTCTATTCATCCAATCAAGTTCAAATAAATTTTTTTAAATTTGTAGTGGATGACACTTGATGTTAATACCGTTTTTTCAAATATTAACTCATTACTTACCGGTTAATTAATTAAATTAAACTAATTACCGGTTTTCGACGCCAAATTACATTCGTCTTCATTGTTGTAACAATGTAACTGTTAAAACAATGACAAAAGTTGGCTTCGAAAACCAGTTTTGCAGACAAACCGGGTGTTCATTGTTACAACAATGCAGACAAATCATGCTCTTTTTTTAATTCCTACTATTAGTTCACTCTCTCCCTATATCTATATATATAAAGGAGAAAAGCGACTCACTCACTGACTGACTGACTGACTGACTAATCACGAAATCTCTGGAACTATTCAACCTACAGACTTGAAATTTGGTAGACATGTTCCTTTCATAGAGTAGACATCAGCTAAGAAAGGATTTTCCGAAATTCATAACGCAAGGGGCGTTACGGGGGGTTAAAGGCTTTAATAATAATTGATTCCATGTTTAAACTACTTGATGTACAATCTTGAAATTGGGTAAGCGGATTCCTTTCAAAGAGTAGAGATCCGCTACAAAATGAGTTTGCTGAAAATAGACCCCCAAGTGGCGTTGCAGGGGCTTAGGTGGCGTTATAGATAATTATTTCCATTTTTAAACTATTTGACGCACTGTCTTTAAATTTGATATATAGATTCCTTTCGTAGAATAATGATCAGTTACAAAACGGGTTTTGTGAAAACAGACTTCTAAGTGGCGTTGCGGGGGATTAAGGGGTGTAATAGATAAATATATCCGTTTTTAAACTACTTCACCTACCTGCTTGAAAATTGGTAGGTAAGTTTCTTTCCTGGAGTAAATATCCGCTAAAAATGGGTTTTGGGAAAATTGACCCCCAAGGGGTGTTGCGGGAGCGGGGGGTTTAAGGGGCGTTATAAATTCCTATTTATAAGTTATCAGACGTACAGTCTTGAAACTTAGTAAGCAGATTCCTCTCATAGGGTAGAAATACGCTAAAAATGGGTTTCGTAAAAATTGCCCCCAAGTGGCGTTGAGAGGACTTAAGGGGCGTTATAGATAATTATTTCCATTTTTAAACTATTAGACGCACAGTCTTTATATTTGATAAAGAGATTTCTTTCATAGAGTAGAGATCAGCTATAAGAAGATTTTGTGAAAACAGACCTCTAAATGGCGTTGCAGGGGAATAAGTGGCGTAAGAGATAAATATTTTCGTTTTTAAAGTATTTGACCTACCTGCTTGAAAATTGGTAGGAATGTTTCTTTCATGGAGTAAATATCCGCTACAAAACGGGTTTGGAGAAAATTGACCCCCAAGAAGTGTTGCGGGGGGTTAAGGGCAGATATAAATAATTATTTCTTTTTTTAAACTATTAGACTCACAGTCTTGAAATTTGGTTAGCAGATTCCTCTCATAGGATAGAAATACACAGCAAAATGTGTTTTGTGAAAATCGACCCCTAAGTGGTGTTGCGGGGGTTCAAGGGGCGTTATTGATAATTTTTTTGCATTTTTAATTAATTGGAAGCACAGTCTTCAAATTTTGATAAGCAGATTCCTTTCATAGAGTGCAATTTCCCTACAAAATGGGTTTTGTGAAAACAGACCCAGAAGTGGCGTTGCGGGGGCTCAAGTGGCGTTATAGACAATTATCCCTATTTTTAAACTGTTAGACGTACAGTCTTGAAATTTGATAAGCAGATTCCTTTCGTAAAGTAGAGAACCGCTACAAAATGGGTTTCGCGAATATCAACTACCAAGTTTAATTTCGGGAGATTAAGAGGCGTAATCGATAAATATTTCCATTTTTAAACTACTTGATCATCCTGCTTGAAAATTGGTAGGCATGTTCCTTTCATGAAATAGAGTTCCTCTAACAAAGAGTAAAATGAAAATTGACTCTAAAGATGTTTGCGAGGGGTCAAGAGGAGTTACAGAAAAAAATTCCTGTTTTTAATTGTTAGACCCATATACTTGAAATTTTTTAAGCATGTTTTTTTTTTTTTGTTGAATAGGGATCCACTAAGAATAAATTTTAAGCAAATCAAGTTCTGGGGGGTTGCAGGGGGTTACTGGGATGTCTTGACAAAAAAAATTACTTTTTTCGAGCTACAAGGACTATAATAATGAAATTTGGTTTGCATTTTTCTTTTGTTGAATTGAAATCCGCTAAGAGCGGTAATTTTGGAAAATGGCTCTCAACGGGATTAGGGATATTTATAGTAAAACTTTTGCTTTTTTCTGTTAGATTTAGACTTGAAATTTGGCTTGCATGTTTAATTTACGGAGTAGAGATCCACCGAAAATTGGTTTTGCGGGAATCCACTTGGTTTTTGAGTTACGAAAGAGAAAACATCATTCTATGCTTCAATTTTAGAGATTTTTAGAAAATACAAATTAAATGAGTTCTGCTCTTTTTTTTATCAGCAGGTGACAGTTACAGGTATAAGTATATTTTTCAATTCAATCGAATTCTTAATGCTAGGACTTAGATATCAATAATTTATACATATATATAAGCAGTAAAAATTTATAAAACATCATGAAATACCCAGCGAAGCGGGTGGGTAACAGCTAGTGTATGTATATAATATCTTGTGTTCAAATTTTCAATCGTTAATAAAATACTTTCTATTCATCCATTCAAAGTAGGAATTTATTTTAAAAAACTATATTACTTGTTTTAGATCATATTTATTTACTGCCTTTCCATTCTTCTTTAAATGATATCTTAAAAGGACATTGTACGATTCAATTGGTCAAAAAAATCAAATTAAATGTTTTTAGCCTAAATTATTTTTTATGTATTTTTTTTACCTCATAAAATTTAAAAATAAAAACAAACCAGATTTATAATAATCTGCATGTTTGTTTTTATTTATATACATCCCCATAGCAAATAAAAGCCTTAAACATTTATCTCAGCAAGAAAAAATCATTAGTTTTTCTTCATTTCAAATTTCAAAGCCTTTTTTTTTTTGTGCCAAATGTTTTGATATTTTTTTTAACTATCGTTATTAATTCATGTAACAAAAATTGGTATGCATTTCTGAAACAAAAAAAATACTTATTTTTTAAAACAATAATTGAGTTTAACATTTACACATTTTTAAGGGATTTTCAATGCCTTCATAAAAAAGAGTATTTTACGAATAATCAATCATGTCACCACAAAATCCATTTCAACTTTTTTGTTATGCATACTTTAACATACCGTAAAATCCGACGTATAACGCGTGCCTATACTTTCCAGCTGAAACTTTTAATTTTAAGGCATATTCGACGTATAATGCGCACCCCGGTTTTTTTTTATACGAAGAAACCTGAAACGTACGTGTGCAATGCTCTTATGTTTTGAGAAAATATCCCAAGTTTTAGAAAGAATAGTATATTTCTAGAACTATATAATATATATATATATATATATATATATATATATATATATATATATATACAACCCTTTAAGGTCATAAAGAATGTCATTTCTCTTAATTAAACCGTTTTCGATTTATGTAAAAGTCTAATTTTTTCTATGCTCATCTTTTTTTTAATCCTTTCACTTTTATACCCGGCGTATAAAGCGCAACCTTAACTTTCGATCTTATTTTGTAAGTTAAAAATACGCATTATACGCCGGATTTTACGGTACTTGTAAATAAAATTCTATGTATGTACGTCAACTATTGTGGGGGGGTAGCATTTTTAGATTATTTTATGAATTCTTGAATTTTTCTTTAAAAAAATTAAAGGGTTAGCTTTTCGTAGTAATTTGACACAAAAACTGCTTTAAATTATATATACACATAGAAGACAACGAAAAAATTTGTGAAAACCATTACAAAAAGATTTTTTATGAATCGTACCACGTCTCCATAGGCGTCATTTTTCAAAAATACAAAGCTAAATATTAAATTTTAATAAAAATCCATATTTTAAAGTTCTCAAAATATTTTTTTTTAAAATGCATTTGATACTATTCAAAACACGAAATCATAAATTAGTGATTCATTGTAACTTCATCCCTTAACGAAGAAAAAGGTGTAAAAAACAATTTTCCCATGACTAAGTATAAGGCTTGAGAATTTTGATGCGAACCACCTGTTGCATAAAATCAAAAACTATCGTCGTATGATTTTATTAGAAGAAAATCACACGGAAATGTTTTGGTGGTGAATTGTTTTGGCTTATAAATCACCCGTAAAGTATTTTATAAATATTTATCATGTGAAAGCACTTTATTGCGCATTAATAAAGCATGTACTTTATTAAGTAGCGGTTTATTTGAACAGACGTTGAGAAATGAGGAAACTATCGCATTTGTGAACTATGAATCAATTGTTACTTCTATTTTGGCATTTTTACAATTCATTGTGTAAACTCTAGCGAAAGCTCCTATGAAAATAAAACACTTCCTGTTTAAAAAAGTTCTAGAAATATGGAAATAATACATTCATATATAAAAATATCATTCATAATTTATTTTTTTAAGTTACCGTTTTAAGATTACTTTTCGGAGCCCTAACATGCTTTCTCGAGCTTTTTGTTGTTGTTGTTGTTGAATTATTTCCTTATTTATACATCTTTTTATAATATTATTTCTCTCCTGAAAATATTTTTCTTTTTTAAAAAAATTTAGTATATCAACAAATTAAACTATCAAATTGATGATGTAATAAACTTTATTTTGTTTAAAATCCTTTTATTTCGATGTCAATAAAAAGCAAAATATTGATATGTTATGTACACATTTGACATTTGTTGCGGTAAAATAGCACATGTAATGACGCTTGTTGCGGTAAAATAATAATGTAAAAAAAATCATTCTGAGAAATTTAACTCATATTTGTTGATGTTGTTATTTATGCCACCTGATCGACAGTAATTTCAGATCAAGGCCCGCTAATTTCATCATAGCCAAGGATTACATTCACGCCTGTTGTTATCCGTAGCTTTGAGCACCATAAAGGTGACAGTGCGATTAGGCTCGATACTCATGTTTGTAATTTATCTTATTTTCCCTTAAGCAATTCTTTCAGGGGGAAAAACCCTCTCTACTGAACACGATAAAAAACTTTTTTTCGAAGAACATCAAGTGACTGCGGTAGCCTAGTGGTCAAGGTAACGGATTCGTGGCTGGCGTGTCATGAGATCGATTCCAGTACCACTGAAGGGAGCGATGCACGTTAAATCTATCGAGAGCTCAAACGTACCCCCGTTGGTGTGGTAGTTACGAGAAAGAGTGTCAGATCAGGTGTCGTCCTCGTCACTTGACCATGGTTCAAAATAACGAGGTCCGTCGCCAAAAGCCCTCGTGTAGCTGAACAGTGCGACGTTAATATTCACTCACTCAGAAGAATATCATTTCATTTTTTTTTTGTCCCTTTTGAAGAACATTCAATCATTACTTTAAGAAATATTTTTTAATTTAAAAAGGAAGATGCCTTAAAAGTGGGTATATACTTACAGGGAATTTCATATAATGCAATGTAACAAGTGATGTATTAGGATTCTCTATCTTCAAAGATAAAGAAACAAGGAGTGGAGTTAACTTAGATAATAATATATATTTATAAAACTACATAAAACTTCTTAATATATGATTAAGCCAGTGCTTCTCAAACTTTCAGTATTCGCGATCCAATATTCAAACATCATTTTCTTCGCGCCCCCCTCCATACAATAACAATGTATTGAATTCAATAATACTAAACTTTGACGCTAAAGTTATAATACTACTGTAACTTCTTATGTGCCACCGATGTATATAAACGTCTTCCTCAGCCAAAGCTTTAATTTTCTGGACATATATATACGTCTTTTCGAAGTACGATCTTCTCTGTGCATTTTTATCCATAAATTTATTCCGAAAGCTTTGGAATGCAATAAATAGGGTTTGAAGCCCCGAGATCGCGAGATTAAAATAACTAATCCCGGGATTTAATTTTTGTCTGAATTATATTTTGAAACTCTTTTTCAAAGTATTGTGAATCTGGTATTACATTTAATGTACATTATTTACTTTTTGTACTGTATACGTTTAATGTTCGTTTTCTCACGTGTTGAACCTTGAAAGGTTCAAGGTGGGTGTGTATGTTAAATCATGAAATTTGATATGTTTTATCTTGCTTTCTTCTGTAACTTTCTCCCCATCGCGAGTGGGGTCAGAAAAAGGACATTTCTCCCACCCTCAGGATGTCCAATGTCAGCTAACTTGGACAGAGGCATTTAGAATTTTTGGAAGATATCTAATAGGGTTTTCAGCCCCGGGGTCCCGAGATTCCAAAATTCCGGAATTAAAATAACTAATTTCTGAATTATATTTTTAAAAAATTTCTCATAAAAATTTTCTAAGAATTTAATTTTTCAAAAATTTATATTCTGTTTATGAAATATGTACATAGAATTTTTTTGCGCAATTATAAGTTATATATGTAGAAAAAATATATACACAGTATAGGAGAATGTAGCAAGGATCTAAGTGGCTCACTGCAATGCTTACACAATAATATAAGCAAAATCTCAAGAATAGAATTAAGAATACAATCAAGAATCCTTCTTCAATTAAATGCCGTTAAATGTAAGGGATCTGCTTGGATACTTAATATCCCATTGCATTACTAACAGATCATCCAACTGGATCTTCAATTTCAAATGAGGTAACACTTGAAATTGATACACATTCTGATTCAATAACTGGATAAATTTATATACAAAAACCATGAAGTGTAGCAGAAGAACTAAATAAAGTTATCAAAGAGGTATATGCACCAATTTGACAGTGTCACAAATCTAATAGATTTGAGACAGTGCCATCAAAAATTCAAAAAGAGATGTCTCTTTTTTTGAAAATGGAGGGAGACGTGGTGACTGCCTGAAAAGAACATTTAATGACGATAATACCTACTACTAAAGAATCCGAACGTGCGTTTTCTTCGGCGGGACAATTTGTAACAAAAATAATAAACCGTTCCGATGATGAAACACTGGAGGAGCTGTGTTTTTATAAGCTTATTTACAAAAACACAAAAAATGAAGAAATGCTTTTTTTTTGACAAAATTTCATTATGTACTATTTTTATTTGTTCTTTTTTATAATGAATACATTTTTTTTATTTGTTTTATTAAAATAATATTAAATCAGTTTTTAATTATATTTTAGGTTTTATTATGTAATTTCAACTATGCTAATATGTAAGTATTTTTAATAAACAGTCCAATCCTAATCCCGGGATCTCCATGGGGTCTCTGTTAATTATCAAACTTGTTCTTAACTTAGTATTGCTAAACTAATAATAAAACACATTGTACACTGCTGATACATTTATAAGTGTATCATATCAGTGTATATGTGTATTTTACATTTTATTATATCCGAAAGTATTTTGTTGGTTTACCTTCAGTAAATTAATAATTTTTTAAATAATCTTTTGTTTTCAACCCCTCTTATAGAGTAATCACACCCCCCAGGGGGTGTGTCCCACAATTTGAGAAACGCTCGATTAAGCTGTATAAGGATTCCAAGTTGACACCACCCTTTTATATCTAACACCCACACCAAACTTAGTCACTTACGAATCGCGTAGCTCCCTTTTGTCTTCTCTAATTGACTTACTCTCTTGCCCATTCTCTGCTGGATTCACGATGATATACTATTAATGAAATACCATAGGTCTATAATCATATAGATCCATAGCGTGTAGTTGACATCAGACAGTTTGATTCAAAACAGGGATACCAATAGCTGAGCAAAGGTATTGCTTGAGAAGAGTGACATTTATGGTTCGGTTATTTCTGGTCATCAGTCTTTCGTACCGATTCACATTTAGCAATCTGGTTCACCTACGACCTTGGCCTTATCTTCAGTATACATTTTTCGTCAAGAAACGCTTCCAGATCCTGGAAATTACGTTTTGTGATATACCCATGAATTTCACAATTATTTTTGTTTAGCCCTCTTCTAAGTGACTAATTCTCGAGATTTCTGGGGTTCGATCAAATTATTTGGTTCAAACCTCACATCCATTGATTCAAAGCGCACAAACCTTATCGTTTCTTTTTATCTTTTTCAGTAAATACGCTAATATCTCGTTTTCATTCAACACAATTATGCGTTTCTCAAACTGTGCCCCCATATCCAGGATGGCGTGATAACTCTACGAGGAAGGCACAAGCATATTGAAAAACCGAAAACAAAAGATTATTTTTTTAAATTATTAATTAACTGAAAAAAATATACATTCTAGCATAATAAAGAGTAAATTAACATTTACGCTGATATAATGCACTTATAAATGTGTCAGTTCTGCGCAATGAATTTTATAATTAATTTAACAATACTAACTTAAGAACAAATTTAATAATTGCCAGTAACCCCATGGGCTTGTCAAATATAAAAACAACACTTATCGTGATAGTTGTATGGTTTATAAACAATCCCTCAAATGCCGATCAAAAGTTACTTGATTCGCTCCCCGATGCCTCCGTTTTCCATGTAGGTGCGTGTATGGGAAGTATCGAGGAGGGGGGAAGGAATAAATAATGAAATACTCTGATATTAGTAAATCCTTTGCAAACACTGTCGTCATTTTATTGCATTTCAAAGCCTTCGGAATAATTTTATGGATCCTAATGCACAGAAAATATCGTACTTCGGAAAGACGTATATATACGTCCAAGACAATTAACGCACAGGCTGAGCGAGATGTATATATATATACGCTGGTGGTTCTGAAGAGGTTAAAGTCGTATTGTAGTTTTAGCGTCAAGGTATAGTATTGTTGAATTCAATGATTAAATATTGGGTCGCAA
>BMAO01027049.1:0-14374 GCA_019973975.1 Trichonephila clavata
AAAAATGTGAAATTTTTTATTGCAATAACTTTTGATCTAATTGAAATTTTGAAAAGCGCTACATGTATTCGTGATCAGCGTCGGATTTTAAATAAGAAAATTGAGTTTGGTTGAATAGGAGTTAGAAATTTTTTCCCTGTTCATGACGTCTCCCCTGCCAAATATCCAAAAAATGTGAAATTTTTTATTGCAATAACTTTTGATCTAATTGAAATTTTGAAAAGCGCTACATGTATTCGTGATCAGCGTCGGATTTTAAATAAGAAAATTGAGTTTGGTTGAATAGGAGTTAGAAATTTTTTCCCTGTTCATGACGTCTCCCCTGCCAAATATCCAAAAAATGTGAAATTTTTTATTGCAATAACTTTTGATCTAATTGAAATTTTGAAAAGCGCTACATGTATTCGTGATCAGCGTCGGATTTTAAATAAGAAAATTGAGTTTGGTTGGAATAGGAGTTAGAAATTTTTTCCCTGTTCATGACGTCTCCCCTGCCAAATATCCAAAAAATGTGAAATTTTTTATTGCAATAACTTTTGATCTAATTGAAATTTTGAAAAGCGCTACATGTATTCGTGATCAGCGTCGGATTTTAAATAGAAAATTGAGTTTGGTTGGAATAGGAGTTAGAAATTTTTCCCTGTTCATGACGTCTCCCCTGCCAAATATCCAAAAAATGTGAAATTTTTTATTGCAATAACTTTTGATCTAATTGAAATTTTGAAAAGCGCTACATGTATTCGTGATCAGCGTCGGATTTTAAATAAGAAAATTGAGTTTGGTTGAATAGGAGTTAGAAATTTTTTCCCTGTTCATGACGTCTCCCCTGCCAAATATCCAAAAAATGTGAAATTTTATTATTGCAATAACTTTTGATCTAATTGAAATTTTGAAAAGCGCTACATGTATTCGTGATCAGCGTCGGATTTTAAATAGAAAATTGAGTTTGGTTGGAATAGGAGTTAGAAATTTTTTCCCTGTTCATGACGTCTCCCCTGCCAAATATCCAAAAAATGTGAAATTTTTTATTGCAATAACTTTTGATCTAATTGAAATTTTGAAAAGCGCTACATGTATTCGTGATCAGCGTCGGATTTTAAATAGAAAATTGAGTTTGGTTGAATAGGAGTTAGAAATTTTTTCCCTGTTCATGACGTCTCCCCTGCCAAATATCCAAAAAATGTGAAATTTTATTGCAATAACTTTTGATCTAATTGAAATTTTGAAAAGCGCTACATGTATTCGTGATCAGCGTCGGATTTTAAATAAGAAAATTGAGTTTGGTTGGAATAGGAGTTAGAAATTTTTTCCCTGTTCATGACGTCTCCCCTGCCAAATATCCAAAAAATGTGAAATTTTTTATTGCAATAACTTTTGATCTAATTGAAATTTTGAAAAGCGCTACATGTATTCGTGATCAGCGTCGGATTTTAAATAAGAAAATTGAGTTTGGTTGAATAGGAGTTAGAAATTTTTTCCCTGTTCATGACGTCTCCCTGCCAAATATCCAAAAAATGTGAAATTTTTTATTGCAATAACTTTTGATCTAATTGAAATTTTGAAAAGCGCTACATGTATTCGTGATCAGCGTCGGATTTTAAATAGAAAATTGAGTTTGGTTGGAATAGGAGTTAGAAATTTTTTCCCTGTTCATGACGTCTCCCTGCCAAATATCCAAAAAATGTGAAATTTTTTATTGCAATAACTTTTGATCTAATTGAAATTTTGAAAAGCGCTACATGTATTCGTGATCAGCGTCGGATTTTAAATAAGAAAATTGAGTTTGGTTGAATAGGAGTTAGAAATTTTTCCCTGTTCATGACGTCTCCCCTGCCAAATATCCAAAAAATGTGAAATTTTTATTGCAATAACTTTTGATCTAATTGAAATTTTGAAAAGCGCTACATGTATTCGTGATCAGCGTCGGATTTTAAATAAGAAAATTGAGTTTGGTTGAATAGGAGTTAGAAATTTTTTCCCTGTTCATGACGTCTCCCCTGCCAAATATCCAAAAAATGTGAAATTTTTATTGCAATAACTTTTGATCTAATTGAAATTTTGAAAAGCGCTACATGTATTCGTGATCAGCGTCGGATTTTAAATAAGAAAATTGAGTTTGGTTGGAATAGGAGTTAGAAATTTTTTCCCTGTTCATGACGTCTCCCCTGCCAAATATCCAAAAAATGTGAAATTTTTTATTGCAATAACTTTTGATCTAATTGAAATTTTGAAAAGCGCTACATGTATTCGTGATCAGCGTCGGATTTTAAATAGAAAATTGAGTTTGGTTGGAATAGGAGTTAGAAATTTTTTCCCTGTTCATGACGTCTCCCTGCCAAATATCCAAAAAATGTGAAATTTTTTATTGCAATAACTTTTGATCTAATTGAAATTTTGAAAAGCGCTACATGTATTCGTGATCAGCGTCGGATTTTAAATAAGAAAATTGAGTTTGGTTGGAATAGGAGTTAGAAATTTTTTCCCTGTTCATGACGTCTCCCCTGCCAAATATCCAAAAAATGTGAAATTTTTTATTGCAATAACTTTTGATCTAATTGAAATTTTGAAAAGCGCTACATGTATTCGTGATCAGCGTCGGATTTTAAATAAGAAAATTGAGTTTGGTTGGAATAGGAGTTAGAAATTTTTTCCCTGTTCATGACGTCTCCCCTGCCAAATATCCAAAAAATGTGAAATTTTTTATTGCAATAACTTTTGATCTAATTGAAATTTTGAAAAGCGCTACATGTATTCGTGATCAGCGTCGGATTTTAAATAAGAAAATTGAGTTTGGTTGAATAGGAGTTAGAAATTTTTTCCCTGTTCATGACGTCTCCCCTGCCAAATATCCAAAAAATGTGAAATTTTTTATTGCAATAACTTTTGATCTAATTGAAATTTTGAAAAGCGCTACATGTATTCGTGATCAGCGTCGGATTTTAAATAAGAAAATTGAGTTTGGTTGAATAGGAGTTAGAAATTTTTTCCCTGTTCATGACGTCTCCCCTGCCAAATATCCAAAAAATGTGAAATTTTTTATTGCAATAACTTTTGATCTAATTGAAATTTTGAAAAGCGCTACATGTATTCGTGATCAGCGTCGGATTTTAAATAAGAAAATTGAGTTTGGTTGAATAGGAGTTAGAAATTTTTTCCCTGTTCATGACGTCTCCCCTGCCAAATATCCAAAAAATGTGAAATTTTTTATTGCAATAACTTTTGATCTAATTGAAATTTTGAAAAGCGCTACATGTATTCGTGATCAGCGTCGGATTTTAAATAAGAAAATTGAGTTTGGTTGAATAGGAGTTAGAAATTTTTTCCCTGTTCATGACGTCTCCCCTGCCAAATATCCAAAAAATGTGAAATTTTATTATTGCAATAACTTTTGATCTAATTGAAATTTTGAAAAGCGCTACATGTATTCGTGATCAGCGTCGGATTTTAAATAAGAAAATTGAGTTTGGTTGGAATAGGAGTTAGAAATTTTTCCCTGTTCATGACGTCTCCCTGCCAAATATCCAAAAAATGTGAAATTTTTTATTGCAATAACTTTTGATCTAATTGAAATTTTGAAAAGCGCTACATGTATTCGTGATCAGCGTCGGATTTTAAATAAGAAAATTGAGTTTGGTTGGAATAGGAGTTAGAAATTTTTTCCCTGTTCATGACGTCTCCCCTGCCAAATATCCAAAAAATGTGAAATTTTTTATTGCAATAACTTTTGATCTAATTGAAATTTTGAAAAGCGCTACATGTATTCGTGATCAGCGTCGGATTTTAAATAAGAAAATTGAGTTTGGTTGGAATAGGAGTTAGAAATTTTTTCCCTGTTCATGACGTCTCCCCTGCCAAATATCCAAAAAATGTGAAATTTTTTATTGCAATAACTTTTGATCTAATTGAAATTTTGAAAAGCGCTACATGTATTCGTGATCAGCGTCGGATTTTAAATAAGAAAATTGAGTTTGGTTGAATAGGAGTTAGAAATTTTTTCCCTGTTCATGACGTCTCCCCTGCCAAATATCCAAAAAATGTGAAATTTTTTATTGCAATAACTTTTGATCTAATTGAAATTTTGAAAAGCGCTACATGTATTCGTGATCAGCGTCGGATTTTAAATAAGAAAATTGAGTTTGGTTGGAATAGGAGTTAGAAATTTTTTCCCTGTTCATGACGTCTCCCCTGCCAAATATCCAAAAAATGTGAAATTTTTTATTGCAATAACTTTTGATCTAATTGAAATTTTGAAAAGCGCTACATGTATTCGTGATCAGCGTCGGATTTTAAATAAGAAAATTGAGTTTGGTTGGAATAGGAGTTAGAAATTTTTCCCTGTTCATGACGTCTCCCCTGCCAAATATCCAAAAAATGTGAAATTTTATTGCAATAACTTTTGATCTAATTGAAATTTTGAAAAGCGCTACATGTATTCGTGATCAGCGTCGGATTTTAAATAAGAAAATTGAGTTTGGTTGGAATAGGAGTTAGAAATTTTTTCCCTGTTCATGACGTCTCCCCTGCCAAATATCCAAAAAATGTGAAATTTTTTATTGCAATAACTTTTGATCTAATTGAAATTTTGAAAAGCGCTACATGTATTCGTGATCAGCGTCGGATTTTAAATAAGAAAATTGAGTTTGGTTGAATAGGAGTTAGAAATTTTTCCCTGTTCATGACGTCTCCCCTGCCAAATATCCAAAAAATGTGAAATTTTTTATTGCAATAACTTTTGATCTAATTGAAATTTTGAAAAGCGCTACATGTATTCGTGATCAGCGTCGGATTTTAAATAAGAAAATTGAGTTTGGTTGAATAGGAGTTAGAAATTTTTTCCCTGTTCATGACGTCTCCCTGCCAAATATCCAAAAAATGTGAAATTTTTTATTGCAATAACTTTTGATCTAATTGAAATTTTGAAAAGCGCTACATGTATTCGTGATCAGCGTCGGATTTTAAATAAGAAAATTGAGTTTGGTTGGAATAGGAGTTAGAAATTTTTTCCCTGTTCATGACGTCTCCCCTGCCAAATATCCAAAAAATGTGAAATTTTTTATTGCAATAACTTTTGATCTAATTGAAATTTTGAAAAGCGCTACATGTATTCGTGATCAGCGTCGGATTTTAAATAAGAAAATTGAGTTTGGTTGGAATAGGAGTTAGAAATTTTTTCCCTGTTCATGACGTCTCCCCTGCCAAATATCCAAAAAATGTGAAATTTTTTATTGCAATAACTTTTGATCTAATTGAAATTTTGAAAAGCGCTACATGTATTCGTGATCAGCGTCGGATTTTAAATAAGAAAATTGAGTTTGGTTGAATAGGAGTTAGAAATTTTTTCCCTGTTCATGACGTCTCCCCTGCCAAATATCCAAAAAATGTGAAATTTTTATTGCAATAACTTTTGATCTAATTGAAATTTTGAAAAGCGCTACATGTATTCGTGATCAGCGTCGGATTTTAATAAGAAAATTGAGTTTGGTTGAATAGGAGTTAGAAATTTTTCCCTGTTCATGACGTCTCCCCTGCCAAATATCCAAAAAATGTGAAATTTTTTATTGCAATAACTTTTGATCTAATTGAAATTTTGAAAAGCGCTACATGTATTCGTGATCAGCGTCGGATTTTAAATAAAAATTGAGTTTGGTTGGAATAGGAGTTAGAAATTTTTCCCTGTTCATGACGTCTCCCCTGCCAAATATCCAAAAAATGTGAAATTTTTTATTGCAATAACTTTTGATCTAATTGAAATTTTGAAAAGCGCTACATGTATTCGTGATCAGCGTCGGATTTTAAATAAGAAAATTGAGTTTGGTTGAATAGGAGTTAGAAATTTTTTCCCTGTTCATGACGTCTCCCCTGCCAAATATCCAAAAAATGTGAAATTTTTTATTGCAATAACTTTTGATCTAATTGAAATTTTGAAAAGCGCTACATGTATTCGTGATCAGCGTCGGATTTTAAATAAGAAAATTGAGTTTGGTTGAATAGGAGTTAGAAATTTTTTCCCTGTTCATGACGTCTCCCCTGCCAAATATCCAAAAAATGTGAAATTTTTTATTGCAATAACTTTTGATCTAATTGAAATTTTGAAAAGCGCTACATGTATTCGTGATCAGCGTCGGATTTTAAATAAGAAAATTGAGTTTGGTTGAATAGGAGTTAGAAATTTTTTCCCTGTTCATGACGTCTCCCCTGCCAAATATCCAAAAAATGTGAAATTTTTTATTGCAATAACTTTTGATCTAATTGAAATTTTGAAAAGCGCTACATGTATTCGTGATCAGCGTCGGATTTTAAATAAGAAAATTGAGTTTGGTTGAATAGGAGTTAGAAATTTTTTCCCTGTTCATGACGTCTCCCCTGCCAAATATCCAAAAAATGTGAAATTTTTTATTGCAATAACTTTTGATCTAATTGAAATTTTGAAAAGCGCTACATGTATTCGTGATCAGCGTCGGATTTTAAATAAGAAAATTGAGTTTGGTTGAATAGGAGTTAGAAATTTTTTCCCTGTTCATGACGTCTCCCCTGCCAAATATCCAAAAAATGTGAAATTTTTTATAACTTTTGATCTAATTGAAATTTTGAAAAGCGCTACATGTATTCGTGATCAGCGTCGGATTTTAAATAAGAAAATTGAGTTTGGTTGGAATAGGAGTTAGAAATTTTTCCCTGTTCATGACGTCTCCCCTGCCAAATATCCAAAAAATGTGAAATTTTTTATTGCAATAACTTTTGATCTAATTGAAATTTTGAAAAGCGCTACATGTATTCGTGATCAGCGTCGGATTTTAAATAAGAAAATTGAGTTTGGTTGAATAGGAGTTAGAAATTTTTCCCTGTTCATGACGTCTCCCCTGCCAAATATCCAAAAAATGTGAAATTTTTTATTGCAATAACTTTTGATCTAATTGAAATTTTGAAAAGCGCTACATGTATTCGTGATCAGCGTCGGATTTTAAATAAGAAAATTGAGTTTGGTTGGAATAGGAGTTAGAAATTTTTTCCCTGTTCATGACGTCTCCCCTGCCAAATATCCAAAAAATGTGAAATTTTTTATTGCAATAACTTTTGATCTAATTGAAATTTTGAAAAGCGCTACATGTATTCGTGATCAGCGTCGGATTTTAAATAAGAAAATTGAGTTTGGTTGAATAGGAGTTAGAAATTTTTTCCCTGTTCATGACGTCTCCCCTGCCAAATATCCAAAAAATGTGAAATTTTTTATTGCAATAACTTTTGATCTAATTGAAATTTTGAAAAGCGCTACATGTATTCGTGATCAGCGTCGGATTTTAAATAAGAAAATTGAGTTTGGTTGGAATAGGAGTTAGAAATTTTTCCCTGTTCATGACGTCTCCCCTGCCAAATATCCAAAAAATGTGAAATTTTTTATTGCAATAACTTTTGATCTAATTGAAATTTTGAAAAGCGCTACATGTATTCGTGATCAGCGTCGGATTTTAAATAAGAAAATTGAGTTTGGTTGGAATAGGAGTTAGAAATTTTTTCCCTGTTCATGACGTCTCCCCTGCCAAATATCCAAAAAATGTGAAATTTTTTATTGCAATAACTTTTGATCTAATTGAAATTTTGAAAAGCGCTACATGTATTCGTGATCAGCGTCGGATTTTAAATAAGAAAATTGAGTTTGGTTGGAATAGGAGTTAGAAATTTTTTCCCTGTTCATGACGTCTCCCCTGCCAAATATCCAAAAAATGTGAAATTTTTTATTGCAATAACTTTTGATCTAATTGAAATTTTGAAAAGCGCTACATGTATTCGTGATCAGCGTCGGATTTTAAATAAGAAAATTGAGTTTGGTTGAATAGGAGTTAGAAATTTTTTCCCTGTTCATGACGTCTCCCCTGCCAAATATCCAAAAAATGTGAAATTTTTTATTGCAATAACTTTTGATCTAATTGAAATTTTGAAAAGCGCTACATGTATTCGTGATCAGCGTCGGATTTTAAATAAGAAAATTGAGTTTGGTTGAATAGGAGTTAGAAATTTTTCCCTGTTCATGACGTCTCCCCTGCCAAATATCCAAAAAATGTGAAATTTTTTATTGCAATAACTTTTGATCTAATTGAAATTTTGAAAAGCGCTACATGTATTCGTGATCAGCGTCGGATTTTAAATAAGAAAATTGAGTTTGGTTGAATAGGAGTTAGAAATTTTTTCCCTGTTCATGACGTCTCCCCTGCCAAATATCCAAAAAATGTGAAATTTTTTATTGCAATAACTTTTGATCTAATTGAAATTTTGAAAAGCGCTACATGTATTCGTGATCAGCGTCGGATTTTAAATAAGAAAATTGAGTTTGGTTGGAATAGGAGTTAGAAATTTTTTCCCTGTTCATGACGTCTCCCCTGCCAAATATCCAAAAAATGTGAAATTTTTTATTGCAATAACTTTTGATCTAATTGAAATTTTGAAAAGCGCTACATGTATTCGTGATCAGCGTCGGATTTTAAATAAGAAAATTGAGTTTGGTTGAATAGGAGTTAGAAATTTTTTCCCTGTTCATGACGTCTCCCCTGCCAAATATCCAAAAAATGTGAAATTTTTTATTGCAATAACTTTTGATCTAATTGAAATTTTGAAAAGCGCTACATGTATTCGTGATCAGCGTCGGATTTTAAATAAGAAAATTGAGTTTGGTTGAATAGGAGTTAGAAATTTTTCCCTGTTCATGACGTCTCCCCTGCCAAATATCCAAAAAATGTGAAATTTTTTATTGCAATAACTTTTGATCTAATTGAAATTTTGAAAAGCGCTACATGTATTCGTGATCAGCGTCGGATTTTAAATAAGAAAATTGAGTTTGGTTGGAATAGGAGTTAGAAATTTTTTCCCTGTTCATGACGTCTCCCCTGCCAAATATCCAAAAAATGTGAAATTTTTTATTGCAATAACTTTTGATCTAATTGAAATTTTGAAAAGCGCTACATGTATTCGTGATCAGCGTCGGATTTTAAATAAGAAAATTGAGTTTGGTTGAATAGGAGTTAGAAATTTTTTCCCTGTTCATGACGTCTCCCCTGCCAAATATCCAAAAAATGTGAAATTTTTTATTGCAATAACTTTTGATCTAATTGAAATTTTGAAAAGCGCTACATGTATTCGTGATCAGCGTCGGATTTTAAATAAGAAAATTGAGTTTGGTTGGAATAGGAGTTAGAAATTTTTCCCTGTTCATGACGTCTCCCTGCCAAATATCCAAAAAATGTGAAATTTTTTATTGCAATAACTTTTGATCTAATTGAAATTTTGAAAAGCGCTACATGTATTCGTGATCAGCGTCGGATTTTAAATAAGAAAATTGAGTTTGGTTGAATAGGAGTTAGAAATTTTTTCCCTGTTCATGACGTCTCCCCTGCCAAATATCCAAAAAATGTGAAATTTTTATTGCAATAACTTTTGATCTAATTGAAATTTTGAAAAGCGCTACATGTATTCGTGATCAGCGTCGGATTTTAAATAAGAAAATTGAGTTTGGTTTGAATAGGAGTTAGAAATTTTTTCCCTGTTCATGACGTCTCCCCTGCCAAATATCCAAAAAATGTGAAATTTTTTATTGCAATAACTTTTGATCTAATTGAAATTTTGAAAAGCGCTACATGTATTCGTGATCAGCGTCGGATTTTAAATAAGAAAATTGAGTTTGGTTGGAATAGGAGTTAGAAATTTTTCCCTGTTCATGACGTCTCCCCTGCCAAATATCCAAAAAATGTGAAATTTTTTATTGCAATAACTTTTGATCTAATTGAAATTTTGAAAAGCGCTACATGTATTCGTGATCAGCGTCGGATTTTAAATAAGAAAATTGAGTTTGGTTGAATAGGAGTTAGAAATTTTTTCCCTGTTCATGACGTCTCCCCTGCCAAATATCCAAAAAATGTGAAATTTTTTATTGCAATAACTTTTGATCTAATTGAAATTTTGAAAAGCGCTACATGTATTCGTGATCAGCGTCGGATTTTAAATAAGAAAATTGAGTTTGGTTGAATAGGAGTTAGAAATTTTTCCCTGTTCATGACGTCTCCCCTGCCAAATATCCAAAAAATGTGAAATTTTTTATTGCAATAACTTTTGATCTAATTGAAATTTTGAAAAGCGCTACATGTATTCGTGATCAGCGTCGGATTTTAAATAAGAAAATTGAGTTTGGTTGAATAGGAGTTAGAAATTTTTTCCCTGTTCATGACGTCTCCCCTGCCAAATATCCAAAAAATGTGAAATTTTTTATTGCAATAACTTTTGATCTAATTGAAATTTTGAAAAGCGCTACATGTATTCGTGATCAGCGTCGGATTTTAAATAAGAAAATTGAGTTTGGTTGAATAGGAGTTAGAAATTTTTTCCCTGTTCATGACGTCTCCCCTGCCAAATATCCAAAAAATGTGAAATTTTTTATTGCAATAACTTTTGATCTAATTGAAATTTTGAAAAGCGCTACATGTATTCGTGATCAGCGTCGGATTTTAAATAAGAAAATTGAGTTTGGTTGGAATAGGAGTTAGAAATTTTTTCCCTGTTCATGACGTCTCCCTGCCAAATATCCAAAAAATGTGAAATTTTTTATTGCAATAACTTTTGATCTAATTGAAATTTTGAAAAGCGCTACATGTATTCGTGATCAGCGTCGGATTTTAAATAAGAAAATTGAGTTTGGTTGGAATAGGAGTTAGAAATTTTTTCCCTGTTCATGACGTCTCCCTGCCAAATATCCAAAAAATGTGAAATTTTTTATTGCAATAACTTTTGATCTAATTGAAATTTTGAAAAGCGCTACATGTATTCGTGATCAGCGTCGGATTTTAAATAAGAAAATTGAGTTTGGTTGAATAGGAGTTAGAAATTTTTTCCCTGTTCATGACGTCTCCCCTGCCAAATATCCAAAAAATGTGAAATTTTTTATTGCAATAACTTTTGATCTAATTGAAATTTTGAAAAGCGCTACATGTATTCGTGATCAGCGTCGGATTTTAAATAAGAAAATTGAGTTTGGTTGAATAGGAGTTAGAAATTTTTTCCCTGTTCATGACGTCTCCCCTGCCAAATATCCAAAAAATGTGAAATTTTTATTGCAATAACTTTTGATCTAATTGAAATTTTGAAAAGCGCTACATGTATTCGTGATCAGCGTCGGATTTTAAATAAGAAAATTGAGTTTGGTTGAATAGGAGTTAGAAATTTTTCCCTGTTCATGACGTCTCCCCTGCCAAATATCCAAAAAATGTGAAATTTTTTATTGCAATAACTTTTGATCTAATTGAAATTTTGAAAAGCGCTACATGTATTCGTGATCAGCGTCGGATTTTAAATAAGAAAATTGAGTTTGGTTGAATAGGAGTTAGAAATTTTTTCCCTGTTCATGACGTCTCCCCTGCCAAATATTCCAAAAAATTGAAATTTTTTTATTGCAATAACTTTTGATCTAATTGAAATTTTGAAAAGCGCTACATGTATTCGTGATCAGCGTCGGATTTAAAGAAGAAAATTGAGTTTGGTTGGAATAGGAGTTAGAAATTTTTCCCTGTTCATGACGTCTCCCTGCCAAATATCCAAAAAATGTGAAATTTTTTATTGCAATAACTTTTGATCTAATTGAAATTTTGAAAAGCGCTACATGTATTCGTGATCAGCGTCGGATTTTAAATAAGAAAATTGAGTTTGGTTTGAATAGGAGTTAGAAATTTTTTCCCTGTTCATGACGTCTCCCTGCCAAATATCCAAAAATGTGAAATTTTTTATTGCAATAACTTTTGATCTAATTGAAATTTTGAAAAGCGCTACATGTATTCGTGATCAGCGTCGGATTTTAAATAAGAAAATTGAGTTTGGTTTGAATAGGAGTTAGAAATTTTTCCCTGTTCATGACGTCTCCCCCAAATATCCAAAAAATGTGAAATTTTTTATTGCAATAACTTTTGATCTAATTGAAATTTTGAAAAGCGCTACATGTATTCGTGATCAGCGTCGGATTTTAAATAAGAAAATTGAGTTTGGTTTGAATAGGAGTTAGAAATTTTTCCCTGTTCATGACGTCTCCCTGCCAAATATCCAAAAATGTGAAATTTTTTATTGCAAATAACTTTTGATCTAATTGAAATTTTGAAAAGCGCTACATGTATTCGTGATCAGCGTCGGATTTTAAATAAGAAAATTGAGTTTGGTTGAATAGGAGTTAGAAATTTTTTCCCTGTTCATGACGTCTCCCCTGCCAAATATCCAAAAAATGTGAAATTTTTTTATTGCAATAACTTTTGATCTAATTGAAATTTTGAAAAGCGCTACATGTATTCGTGATCAGGCGTCGGATTTTAAATAAGAAAATTGAGTTTGGTTGGAATAGGAGTTAGAAATTTTTTTCCCCTGTTCATGACGTCTCCCCTGCCAAATATCCAAAAATGTGAAATTTTTATTGCAATAACTTTTGATCTAATTGAAATTTTGAAAAGCGCTACATGTATTCGTGATCAGCGTCGGATTTTAAATAAGAAAATTGAGTTTGGTTTGAATAGGAGTTAGAAATTTTTCCCTGTTCATGACGTCTCCCCTGCCAAATATCCAAAAAATGTGAAATTTTTTATTGCAATAACTTTTGATCTAATTGAAATTTTGAAAAGCGCTACATGTATTCGTGATCAGCGTCGGATTTTACATAAGAAAATTGAGTTTGGTTTGAATAGGAGTTAGAAATTTTTTCCCTGTTCATGACGTCTCCCCTGCCAAATATCCAAAAAATGTGAAATTTTTTATTGCAATAACTTTTGATCTAATTGAAATTTTGAAAAGCGCTACATGTATTCGTGATCAGCGTCGGATTTTAAATAAGAAAATTGAGTTTGGTTTGAATAGGAGTTAGAAATTTTTCCCTGTTCATGACGTCTCCCCTGCCAAATATCCAAAAAATGTGAAATTTTTTTATTGCAATAACTTTTGATCTAATTGAAATTTTGAAAAGCGCTACATGTATTCGTGATCAGCGTCGGATTTTAAATAAGAAAATTGAGTTTGGTTTGAATAGGAGTTAGAAATTTTTTCCCTGTTCATGACGTCTCCCATGCCAAATATCCAAAAAATGTGAAATTTTTTATTGCAATAACTTTTGATCTAATTGAAATTTTGAAAAGCGCTACATGTATTCGTGATCAGCGTCGGATTTTAAATAAGAAAATTGAGTTTGGTTGGAATAGGAGTTAGAAATTTTTTCCCTGTTCATGACGTCTCCCCTGCCAAATATCCAAAAAATGTGAAATTTTTTATTGCAATAACTTTTGATCTAATTGAAATTTTGAAAAGCGCTACATGTATTCGTGATCAGCGTCGGATTTTAAATAAGAAAATTGAGTTTGGTTGAATAGGAGTTAGAAATTTTTCCCTGTTCATGACGTCTCCCCTGCCAAATATCCAAAAAATGTGAAATTTTTTTATTGCAATAACTTTTGATCTAATTGAAATTTTGAAAAAGCGCTACATGTATTCGTGATCAGCGTCGGATTTTAAATAAGAAAATTGAGTTTGGTTGAATAGGAGTTAGAAATTTTTTCCCTGTTCATGACGTCTCCCCTGCCAAATATCCAAAAAATGTGAAATTTTTTATTGCAATAACTTTTGATCTAATTGAAATTTTGAAAAGCGCTACATGTATTCGTGATCAGCGTCGGATTTTAAATAAGAAAATTGATTTTGGTTTGAATAGGAGTTAGAATTTTTTTCCCTGTTCATGACGTCTCCCTGCCAAATATCCAAAAAATGTGAAATTTTTTATTGCAATAACTTTTGATCTAATTGAAATTTTGAAAAGCGCTACATGTATTCGTGATCAGCGTCGGATTTTAAATAAGAAAATTGAGTTTGGTTGAATAGGAGTTAGAAATTTTTCCCTGTTCATGACGTCTCCCCTGCCAAATATCCAAAAAATGTGAAATTTTTATTGCAATAACTTTTGATCTAATTGAAATTTTGAAAAGCGCTACATGTATTCGTGATCAGCGTCGGATTTTAAATAAGAAAATTGAGTTTGGTTGAATAGGAGTTAGAAATTTTTTCCCTGTTCATGACGTCTCCCTGCCAATATCCAAAAAATGTGAAATTTTTATTGCAATAACTTTTGATCTAATTGAAATTTTGAAAAGCGCTACATGTATTCGTGATCAGCGTCGGATTTTAAATAAGAAAATTGAGTTTGGTTTGAATAGGATTAGAAATTTTTCCCTGTTCATGACGTCTCCCCTGCCAAATATCCAAAAAATGTGAAATTTTTTTATTGCAATAACTTTTGATCTAATTGAAATTTTGAAAAGCGCTACATGTATTCGTGATCAGCGTCGGATTTTAAATAAGAAAATTGAGTTTGGTT
>BMAO01027050.1:0-16094 GCA_019973975.1 Trichonephila clavata
TATATCAAAGAAATTAATAAAAATTATTAACTCTAAGAATTAATTCTCTTTTCTTTTCTTATTACAATAATATAAAATAATATATATAAAAAACATTATTTTACTATGTTAATTATAAAAAATAATAATATATTTTATAGATATGTTATAATATATATAATATTTACTTAAATTTAATTTAATTTCATAGTAAAGCTATTTGTAACTAAATTTATAAAATGTCATTTATATTATTTTATATTTATTATAAAATTATTTATCAATATAAAAATATACTTGTAAAATATAATGTAAATATTTATATAACTACAGCAATATTTTACTTGAAAAATACAAATAAATACATAAATATTATTTAATTAAAAAAATAATTAAATTAATTGGAAAAAAAACTTTATCGCGTGATTCGAACCTTATCCTTTTGCGCCATCGCATCACTGCCGAGATTTAAAATTACTTGTACAAAAGCTGATAATGAATTCAGAAGACTATTTTCCCTAAATTGACTGGCCAATCGGCGCTAATACATTGAGGGTTGAACACCTTAATGGAGTACTACTATTATACCAAGTGTCGTCCCAAAATGAATTTCCTTAGTCGGGCCCTTCCCTTGTAAGAGAACTTTTCTAATAGTAAATAAAATATAATAATTTTTTTTTCTTTGCATTGCAAATTAATTTAATTTATGACAAAAGAGGGAAAACGGTTTACAAAATTTATAAGCACTAGTGTAAAATTAAACTTTTTGTCTTAATCTAAATAATATTAATAATTCTAAAATCACATTTCTGAAAAAAGTTAAACAATTACATAAATTTTCTGATCGAAAATAATCTACTTCTTTAAAGATTATAATAATCGCATTTGTGTGTTTCTTTTAAGATGCAGAAAGTTTTAGGAACCAAGGAATTACCATAAATGCAGTGGTTTCCTTCCAGAAACAATTATTCTCATAAGTAAATAACATAATCAAACATTTTTTGCCGTTGCAGTAATGAAAATCGAACTGCGTTACATCAACTTGTAGGTTTTCAGAATACCTTTTTTATTCATTTATTAGATTTAAATTCTTTGACAGAAATTATTAAACATTTTTTTATTAAAAACTTATAACTTAGCCTATACAGTCCTTACTTTAGTAATTAGTGACACAAAAAATTAAGTAAAGCGAAATTTATTTTTTTAACTTAATTTTAAAAAAAAGTTTTCATTTTCCTTTTATGTTTTAAGCTGGTTACGTCTTCACTTTTATTTTAAAGAAATTCTCCCCCCCCCCCATATTTATACCTTTCATTCGGTTATTAAAACACTTTTTCATATATTTGGGATTATTTTTATTTATTTAATACATTAAACATATTTTAAATTCAATTTGTTACTTTCGTTTTTCTTACTTTGTTAATTAAGGGGTTTTGTTTTAAAATAAATATTAAATAGTAGAAAGTATCATAGAACCATTTTAACAGATGTTAGAAGAAATATCACTGAATAAAAAAAAAATTAATAAAAATAACAAAAATATTATATTTGATTAGAATTTTTTAAAAATCTCGTTAACAGAAAATTTTTTAGAAGATACCTTAACATAATACTCTTTCATAAACATAAATAAAATAAAAGATCTCTTTATAGTTTGAAAATTATTAAATTAGTAAATAAGTTAATTTCCAAATAGTTAGCAAATGAAAATATTTTAAAAACTTCCGATTCTAAAATAACTAGACTCAATTTAAGATTTTTTAAAGTGCACGTCTTATGAAAAAAAATAATAAAAAAGCATTCCGTCCTAACTAAATAATCTCTGTTTTCTGTATTATTTATTTTCAATTTCTGAAAATAAATGGGTTTTGAAAAGGTTGCAGGAATATAATATCGAACAATAAGGTTCATAAATCATGTTCAACAAGACAACCAATATATCTGAAAAGCTTTAATTAAATTTCATTTTGAAAGGTTGCATTACTTCCTTTTTTTTCACTCAAACGATTTGACCAGCCTTCAAAAATGATGACCAGCTGCTGTTGAGAAGTTCTTTTTTTTATCGTTTGCAACGAAAATTTTTTAAATAATTGCAGTAGAATTTAGAGAAAAATGAAGCAAACAAAATTTTTTTTTGTTATTATGGAGGTAATTTTCTAGATTAAAACATAAAAGAAAGAATTCGATACGTTCTTTAATTTTTTCAGACTAATGTTATCAAAATGAAACCTTTTTTAAAATTCATTAAAAAATAATCATTTTTGGAAAGCATTTCTAATCTGTCAGAGTTTATATACATTATTTAAAAATACTCGATCGCAACTAATGATCATGTATTTTGTGATGATATATTTATTATCTCAGATTATTAATATTCATGTAACGTATCGATATTGAATTTTTAACAGATTTTTTCCAAACACGTTCGGAGTGGGGTTTTTTTTTTAAAAAAAATAGCATATTTAAACATTATAAATGCTTCTTTTACGAATCAATACCATTAACTGCTAATATTTAACTACCAATATTTAAAAAGAGTTATTTAAACTTTACAAAAATCACAATTTTAAAGGAAAGTTTAGCAATAATTTTGAAAAACTTCAAAGCAATTACAGAAAAAAAGTAATAAACTTACATCATAAAAGTATTACTAAAACAAAGTAGATGCATTTATCTAGAAAATGTACAAAATTTTAAAGATTTAGTAAAATTTGAAAATTTTAGAACTGATTGAGTAAACATCATAAGAAACCATTCTTATAATTATTATATTATGTAGATAGGGTTCAAGGATTTTATGCAAAATGAGTCGTAAATAACAAGGCAATTCCTTAAGAGCGATGAGTATTATTGGCGTAAATCAATCCTTGAAAATACAGGATTCAACAGCAAAATTCGCAGAATAAATAACAGAAGGATTTCCCACCTTCAACAGCACTCAGACACAATAAGCAGTGTCTAAAATTCACATATGTAAATGACTATTCACAAGCACAGCCGAGCTTATCAAATTCAAGGCAAGCCTTCTAATCGCTAATCAAAACAGTGCTCACTACTCGCTGGTTAAAATCAGATTGACCGTTGCGGCGAGTCTCTCTCTATTTATATCCGGGGCCGAAACTTCTGGAAAGATGCGCTCGCGTCACAGATCGTGAAATTAGTGGATTTCTCTACTAATTTCTAGAAAAATCCAGAGGTCCCGAACTCGACAACATAGTAGCCAATGTCGCCAAGTTGGTCACCAAGTCGCCAATGTCGCAATGGTCGCCAACTTTGTCGCCAAAAATGATGACAACTTGGCCCTATCGCCAATATTTCGCCATGTTCCCATTGAGTCCCCATTATAACGTAAGGGACGGCGTTGCTTGTGAATATTACAATTTTAACATGACATAAATATAACATAGAGGAATATAAAGGCATTGCACATTTAAATAAACATTAATTACATTATTGTATACAAAATTCGTAACATTATTATAATTCTTATTATATTCATTCTTTATGAGACCATAACTCAAAAAATATTCATACAATAAGAAATATTTTAGTACAGTCTCTGGAAAATAATATAAGTATCAGGTTCAAAAAGTTGTATAGAAGAAGATTTATATAAAATTTTGAATTATCTGACTCGCCATGATAGATTTCGAACAATTTAAATGCCCACTTCTGGTAGATCAAAAACCCACTTCCTGTTCTTCTAATATTATAAAATCGATTGTAACTTGGCTTGTATATAACGTAGAAAAAAACAAGGTATGTTTTGTAAATCAAAAGATCTCCCTGTATTCAATAAAATACAAAACAAAAATACCTGTTCTGACCGAATTTGGTCATTTTAAACGTGTTCGAAACCTTAATGAGACTTTTCAAATTAATTGAATATCGAACTTTAAAAACAATCAACTAAGTTATTTCGCAGATTTTTTTTTTTTTTTTTTTTTACCTTTCTATGATAATTTAATGTTAATGTATCTACTCTAAAAATATTTTTTTTAAAAAGTAATTTCATGGAATTTCTAAAGTTTGGAAAGTTTCATTGTCACTAAAAGTGTGAGAAAAAATATCCTTTATATGTAATTCAAAATATTTTTATGTAATATTTCTACGATCACATGACCGTATCTGAGCTCGTACATAAAAAAAAAAAACATATCTCGATATTTTTTATTAAATATCGTGTCGATGAATAGTATTTTTCGAGATAAGTAATCTAAATTCTATTTGTCCAAACATTGTTATGAGTTTCTTTCGAATTTTTGAAGAAAAAATTCGAAAAAAATTCTATAGCATTTTTTGTAGTATAAAATAGGGAATTAATATAAATCTAATGAGAGAAAAAGATTCTTATAAATCACAAATTAAAGCATATTAGTAGTCCAACTAATTTTTAAAAGAAAATATACTCAACACATATTCCATAGATGTACTTGCTTTCTGAAAATATACAATGACGTTTTAATGGATTTCTGTAGTTTCGCCAAGTAGCAGTAGAAAGTGTATGATGCACGAAGCAACACAATAATATTCATTTAATTTTATAAATTCCAACAAACATTCTTGAAATTTTCGCTACTAACATCTGATCTAACTCTGAAAATTACTAAACCTGCGTTTTACATTGCTCCTTTACAACTTCCGAATATGCCAGCAAAAATGGACTTCAATGTATTTTGGAAAAGGTAGTGGATTTTTCTAGCAATATGTATTGCATGGAAATGTAAAGGTACACATTGTTGAAATATTTCTGGATGAAACTTTGAATTAGATATAAGTGATATTTTAGCAGTAAATTTCATAAAAGAGAGTTAAAATTTAGCTACTATTTTACTTTTACAACAACATCCCACTTTGTGAAAACTTTGATACACCCACCAGAATTTTAATCTCAGCTGTTCTCATCTTCCTGTACAATGAATACCCGAAACCGTAACCGAATGACTACCAGGTTATTGCCCTCTATTGACGAAACGTTTTTAAAATACTGAAAGGAAAATAGGTATCTCAGAGATGATACAAGACTTGGAACAATGGTCTATCCTCTAGGTTTTTCCTCTCTAACTTTGGTTTTTTTTCCTAATGGGGCTGCGTATTGTTTTTTTTACCTTTGCAGACCTAGTTAATTCCCCAGAAGTTGGTATCACTTTTTAGTGCGGCACCATATAGGCGACACCAATTGCCGCAAGTAATTTTGACGCTTATTTTCCTTCCCAGATGGAGGCACCTGAGCTCTGATGATGTGAAATTGAACTTAGGAATTTAATTTTGCCGAGAGCACCCAAGCCAAACGGGCACTTCAAGAGATTTTTTACATGCCGCATAATCATACGATTTTCTACATCATGAAAATCCACTGGCTTGGGCCGGGGTTGAACCCGCAAATTTGGTTTTTTTCCACCTAGCTAAATCGGTACTTTGATCTAGAAGGGGTTCCCAAATTTTTTTAATCCATGAACCAATTTTTATAGTCAAAACTTGCTCATAGAACTTTTTTATAGTCAAAACTTGCTCATGGATCTTTCTTTATAGTCAAAACATGCCCACGGACCCCTTTTTAAAGCAAAAGTTTCCCGAGGATCCCCCAAGTAAAAAAGATATATAAATGCATAGAATAAAAAATACAAATTTAAAAAAAGCATTTTGTCGAAAAATTATTTATTAAAATTATAACCTTTGTTTAAAATAAAATTTAAAAAAATAATTTGGATGACCTTGATAAGATGTCCGTCTCAATATTTGTGAGTAACAAACGTAAATTCCCACAAACACTTTTTTTTTTTTTTTGCAATGAGGTTTCTTACGACACTGAAACCACATTCTACCAAATTGGAATTGGAAGACGGGAAAGTGTAATCAACAACTTCTGTACAATAACCCACAATGTGCAGGATATAAAATTGGGATCTGTTTTAGTAACCAGAATTTGTAGTATCCTTATTCAAACATTGGTTAAGTCCCTCATTTGCGGATATTTCTATAAGATGCTCCTGTATCAGTATGGACTTATCTGTGTGTCAGATCTGAGTTAGTCCACGCACAAGAGTTTAACGCCCAGTAAGAAATATCAAAGTGAATTATTGTGTTATTTATTTAAACGTCCATTAAAATAAAAATGGATCAAATTTTACACCTTGCGCAGACCCCCTGACGTTGTTCAGAGACCCCAAAAATTTTTAATTTTCACCGGAACCCCAGAATAATATCGGGGACCACTGGAGTCAGCAGGGACCACTTTGGAAATCACTGAGCTAGAAACAGAGAATGCGGCTTTGGGTTTTGTGGACAATATAGCGTCACTAGTGAGCTCCTGAATTATAGTCGTAGATATTGAAGGATTTTTTTTTTGTGGCGAATTTCAGACTTTGCATCATTTAAGAGGTAAGTAACCATTATTTCTTACAATTTAGTTTATCACGTTCACACATCGTGTAGGCAGGTCTAACGTTAAATTGATAAAAATAATTACGTCAGATACCTGTTGCTAGTTATTTGGTATATGATTTAATGGCTTTTAAGCTGCATTTGGATTCCGCTGAGAATTCCAACAATCAGTTAGATCTCTACTTCAACCAAAGTTAAGTGGAAGTACCGCGACAGACTCACTATTTAAAATATCTTTAAATGGAGAGATTTTTTCTGAAAAAGTTTTTATCTTGGGGGTCTTTTTTACCCCCATCTTTCTTTGATAATTGTTTCTTTGAATAAACTATTGTTACATAGATCGGGGTTCGTCGGTTTTAGGCTATCAGTCTCAAAAAGCGAAAAAATTCTTTAGTTGAGATAAAATTTACTGTGGAAAACAATCTTTAAAATACAGGATACAACACTAAATTTGCAACAAATAAAAATCCCAGAAGATTTTCGCACCTTCTACAGCTTACAGGTACTATAAGTGTCTACAATTACAAATACGTAATGTTAGAGATTATTTGGAAGCAACCTCTCGTCCTCTTCAACAGCCGAAATAATACTGACTCAGTTTCTGCGAACGACTGCTATGTATAGTCAAAGCAGCTCACTTCCAGCTTTTTCTCAAAAAATCCGCTTTCGTCATAGATCGTGATGTAATTTACAGATGCATCCATATGGTCGCTAAGTCAACAAAAATTATCGCCAACATGGCCGCCAAGTTACCAACTTTGGTGGCCGAAAATGATGTCAACTTGGTTGTATTGCCAATACTTCACCAAGTTTCAATTGAACTGCTATTATAAATTATGGGATGGCGTGGTTTGAGAAACTTAGAATTTTCATCATAAAATAAATAAAACAGAAAGTAATTTTAACGTATTCAACATCCAGGTACAAATTATTTACACTTTTTCAAAGACGAACTTAAACATTAATTACACCACACTCGTAACACTATTGACGGAATTAGAAACAGTGTTACTTATCCTGAGTATATTCTTTTACCAAACTAACCGTGTCTCCTAAATCTCGCAAACAAAATTTACCTCATAATACAATTGCTTACGTAAACCTTAGAAATAATTTGTACAAATAGTTTTCCTTTACAATTCACATTAGTATAACTCCCTTATCCATCCTTTGCAACTATAATGAATTAGAATAATACATATGTGCTACTTTCTCACTAATCAATCAGACTTACTAAGATGGAAGTTCTTTTCCTCTAGTTTATATACATATATAAGCTTAACTGTCTTATTTCTCTCAACAACAATTTATCTTCACATGCATAACACGCTCCTCTAATCAGAAAGGGAATTATCTGCTAGATAGATTAAGATGATGAAAACTCAGAAATAGAGTTGGTACGTGCTGCAGAAAACCTTTTAAGTAATTAGAAAAGGTTGCCCTCTTCTGGCTCGGTAGGCAATACGACGCTGCTTAGAAGTCCAGCGAACTAAGAAACTTATTAAAGAAAGGAAGACCACAATACATCAAAGTAAAATTAAATTTGTAGGTTCACAGGAGCATCCGAAAACCGACTCGGAAAAATAAATTAGCCGGTGGTATGGACTGAAAGTGTCGAGCGGGAAAGAAATATATTAAGTTTAATTGGATTTGAATTGATTGATAGGTGCATTGATTACTTTTAACTAGATGTATTCTAATTAAGAGTTTCCTTTCCAAACCCGTTTTAATGAATCCCCTATAGAATGGTGTGATGAATCTAAAATATTTTCTTTTTTATTAAACTAACCAAGAATTACAGAGGAGTAATACTATGACTGTTGTATATTTAGAGAACAGTCAAATTAAGAAAGTTTTTTATTACATAAAGGAAATTCAATTGTGAACAAGGCAAAATAAATTCAAAATGAAGCCAAGCACATAAATAGGCTTTCCACTGTTAGGGCTAAGCCGCAACGTTAAACCAGTTGCCAACCATCCTATTTGTTCAAAATATTACTGAACAGAAACATATAAATTTTTTCATAAAGTAGCAGAAAAGAGAAACGGAAACGAAAGAAAAACAATAAAGATTGCAACTAAGGTAAAAAGGTAAGGTTTGATAGTAATTTATCAGAAAAAAAGATGAGGATAGCAGTTGCACAAAAATATGGTTAGTTTAAATTTTCTTTTTAATTTTATTCTTCCCGTGTAATTTGTTAAGCAAGAACAAAAGGATATTTCATGATTTCCATCATATATAGTATATATTTATGTAACGTTTTCTAAGGAAGCATGAAGACTTTTATGGAAAGAGTTTTTAACTCATTCTTGAAGACAGTTTTCGACAACACCTTTACTGTGAGACAAACCAACGCCAACTGTGTCTGACTTTGAGTTGGATTGTATATTTGTTTCAATAACTGCTGAATCTTCATCTTTTAGCTTAGGTTTAGAATGGAGAGTAAAGCATAGGGAAACAGGACTTAAGACCGTAAAGAGAAATAAGATATAATCAGAATTTGAAGGTTGAATTATCATTTCTGAGAAAGTATAAGCTGTTTAATTTTATACGCGAACATGTACTGTGGGGAAATAAATATCAAATGAGAAATAGAATTTTGTTTATGTTACAAATTAATTATTCTTACACACATGCAAACACAACTGTATATATATCTAAGAATTCACTTAAACTTTCTCTCGGGGGGGGGATTTAGTTTTTAATGGTCTTGAGCTCTCCAAGACCGCGTTATTATTATTTTTTTATTTTACCTACCTAACAATTCTATCTCCAAAAAATTGAAACTTCAGCGTTTTCAAAACAGGATGACGCCATCTTGTATCACCCACGTATTCAGACCAATCAGAAAAGCCCTTACTGGAAAAGATATGATTCTAACAACCATTCTGTAAATCAAAATTATAAAAGGCTGACATCTCAGGAGTGAGCAATGAATTTTTTGTGAACGTCCTGTAAAACGCGCATGCTATATTTTTCGCTTTGCTGTTTGTTTTATATTTGCGTTTTATTTTTTTACGTTACTAAATCAATGTGGACTTGCATTTAACAAAATATTTTCATTTCAACTGTTCCACGACAACCACCAGAAACAAGAGCTTAAAGATATTTGGGCAATTTATTTCCTACTGTAATCTAAAGAAAGCATTACATACAAGTGCAGTACAATATTTTTTGAGAAAAGGCTCGTACACAAATTTTTATTTCCCATTCTCGATAACCCGGCATTTTCACAAACTCGGCCACTCTTTGATTCACATTAGGCCGAGTTTTCGGGATTCTATTGTGTGTGTATACATTATTTATTACAAAGGATATATAATTCATGTTCAATTTTTGTTCAATTATGATACTCTTCCCTTTTTCGAGACGGCAACGAAGGAAAACAATTTAAATTGATGTGTCTTCAAGTTACTTTATAAAGGTAACTACGTTAGAGCAAAAATTTAACTCAGTCAAAACTCACCGAATAAAAAAAAATGCACTACAATGAAATAATTTAACATTTTTATATGCCGAGATTGAAGTAATACAAAAAGCGTTCAATCGCTACTTTTCACAACTTGATATTATTTGATTTTAAAGGAAAAAGGAAAAAGCAAACATTTCCACTTAACTAATATCGAAGATTTGGTATTAACGAAAATAAAGAGTGTAATCGAATTATTTATTTATACGTAGAAACAAATAAAGGAAATATATAAAATTTAGATTTGAATTAACATGTGACTGAAATGTTACAGAAAAAAATCTTTTTTATTATTTTAACAAAAAATGTATAAAAAGTATTCGTAAAACTTTTTTAAAAAAATATATATGAAAATTAATATTTTTTATATTATCTAAATAATTTATTATAAAATATATTTTTTTTTAAATTTGTTCTTTGAAATTAAATTATAATAGAATCTACTTTAGAGCTACGTAAGGTATTGGATAGACTCAACTTCTGCGAAATGTTTTCTGTGAAACTCGACTGAATTTTCTTTAGAGTTAACTTATTAAATGAAATCATTTTTAAACATTTTTTTTACGTCACTTCTGCGTTTCGCCGGCCCAAATCTCACTAAGTCGGTGTTATTGGCGACAACACACAACATACAAACAAACAAAAGATTCATAAATATTAGTTCTCATTGATTTTTCATCCATTTTTGGTATATTTTGAAAAAGGTGTTATTGGATAAGAAAATACCAAGACTTATTTTGTAAGTGTAGTGTTAAAAGGTTAACAACGGAAATATTCTTCTTGGCGTCGGCTTATCATTTATGGAAAAATACCTATTTTTAACACGCTTTTATAAGTTTCACTTGCACGTAACGGAATCTTGGAACTCCATTTTTACCCACTTTAAAAGGTCAGATTAATTCGAAATTTTGCACACTTGTCAAGGACCGATGACAATACAATAATTTCATAATTTTGTTCTATTGTCCATTTCAGGATCGTGAGGAATAAAGATAATCAGATTTGGTAACAATTCCATATACCACTTCCAGATTTGGCGACTTATTGCATTTTCCGTTTTTAAATTTGGCGACTAATTCCATATACCATTTCCAGATTTGGCGAATAATTTCATACATCATTTCCAGATTTGGCGACTTATTTCAGATTTAACTACTAAAATAATAAGGTGTAACCCTAAGGCGAGTGTTTTGAATTTAAAGCTAATTATATGCAAGTATAAAATACACTTGCGGTTAACAGAAATAAAACAAAAAAAAGTGTTTTTATGTGAGAAAGTGCAGAGTTGGTTTGTGTTAGCAATATCAAACCATAATATAAACATTTTTCTGAAATAAAATTAAAAAAAAGGCTCGTGAATGTGAAAAAAATAATTTATCTTCTAACTGCTGAATATTTTTTTATTTTTATAAAGCAATATGTTTAGAAGTGATGATACGAATTAACATTATAGCAATACGTTTAAAGGGTGAAAAAACAATTGACACAAAAAAATAACCATGTTTTTGTTAACTCGCTTTCTTTAATGTCTGTCTAGGTGGATTTTGTAATTGATTTTAAACTGTGTGACTTTCGGATGAGCTATAGACTGGAAATTTGACCATAGCTCAGAAGTGGATGACAATGCATAAAAATATGAAAAAAAGAAAAATAAATTATAATTTAAAAAAAACTAAAGAACACGCTTTTATACTGAATCGAACTAAAAAGTAAAAAAATAATTCTTAGTATAAGAATAAAATGATGAACGAGAAAATTAATGTCATTGGGGTAAAAGCGTGGGGTGCAATTTCGGAATTGAAAGAAGTTAGGAACTATAACAATTGATATATTTATAGAACACCCCACGCTTTTACCCCAATGACATTAATTTTCTCGTTCATCATTTTATTCTTATACTAAGAATTATTTTTTTACTTTTTAGTTCGATTCAGTATAAAAGCGTGTTCTTTAGTTTTTTTATAATTATAATTTATATTATTATTCACACTCATAAATAAAAATAATGCAAATAGGATCAAATAAATATATACTCCCCTAATACATGCTTGATGCTTAAACCAATATACGATTATCTATAATATAATTGAGAAAAAAATAAAATATATATATTTCAGTGATTAAAATAAGCCGTATATTTTTCATGTATGAAAAAGTAAGGAAATATGAGAAATGCAAACTTACTTTTGTCACTTAATAAAAGATAACCAACCTAAGAAAGTACTTTTCTTCTTTTCCCTACTTTATACATTGCTTGCTATCGTTTAAACACAGCAGTAATCAAAAAATATCCGGTTATTTTTTAAGCAAGTGTATACATAATTAACAATATGAACAACACCAATATTTCCAATTGATTATGTTAACACACTCATACACATGTGTATTTATGAAATAATACTGGACTTATGGTTTTGAGAATTTTGTTATTAAGCAAAGTAAAAGTACGTACATTATGAAGACATAGTGTATTTACCACATGAAAATGAAAATTAATGAATTCATAGTATTCAGTAGAGTTTAACTTATCACATATACCTTAGAAAAATACTTTATGAAGATATAAAGCTGCCTATAATAAAAATTAAGTAGCCGACTTTGCAAAAACTGGATACTTTCTTAAAGGAATGCGCAATGTCCCGTTGTCTTCCGGATATCACTCTGCATTTTACTGCTTTATTACGAAAACGACGAAGGGTCAGTAAGTCTATAACCAAGGCACCTTGTTGTTAAAACTACTGAAGGGTGGTTTGGACAGCCTTTAGTCCCTCACTATGTGAAATTTTAAAAGTTTGTACGGTGTTCTCAATTTTAACGTCTTCATAACTTCCAGGCGTTTAAATACACTTTTATAAGCTTCACTTGTATGTAACGGAATCTTGGAACTCAATTTTTACCCACTTTAAAAAAGGTCATATTGATTCGAAGTTTTGCTCGCTTGTCAAGGACCGATGACAATACAATATTTATATAATTTTGTTCCATTGTCATGATCAGGATCATCAGAATTAACGATTTCCCATTTCCAGATCCAATCCCGCATCTGGCGACGGAAAAATTAAGTTACAACAGAGTTCGATTTCCTATAAAAAGGTGTTTTTTAGGTTTTTTTAAACTATAATTTATTTCATTAACTGACAGCATAATTTCTGCATCGGACATAATGTCCTGCTCGGTATCGTTCTGAAACCACCGTTTCACCAGCAAGGGTGTGGCCGAGTAATCCGGACTCTCGCGTTATCGACTGCCTAATTTTCGAGTACTGTACTGTACTAACGTATGAAAACTAACGGCTAAATTATTTATAAATTAATATAAGTTACATTTCCTTTCGTTGTCTCTTTTTTATAAAGAGTAATTTTATTTAAAAAATGAAATTTATCTTCGGGAATAAATAAATTTCCCGAATTAAAAATATGTAATCTTGTTATTTCCGAAATTTCTCCATTTAGACTATTACAAATATAAATTTCACTTCCTTTCGATCTCATATTTTAACCCCCTCCAAATCCTTTCATTTCGAAAGGATAAAACAGAAAGATAAGTTGAGTCGCTTTGCATGAATTGACTGCATGAGACTGGGTGCAAAGAGATGGTGTCTACCCCACAAAAGGATTTACGAGCGAATTGAAAGGGATTAAATGTCAATGCAGAGTGTTCTTGACAAGTAATTTAATACTCTGCGTCTTTAACTGTTCAGAGGATCTTCCAGAATGGAGTACTTCCCTAAACGAATTGTGTAGGATCTTTGGATTGTTTACGTGAATACTCTAGTTTGACTCGAGGTAATTAGTTTACTTAAAATAAAAACCACTTCACATTAGGGCAATTCTTTATGTAAGTTCCTACAGGCTAAGCAAAGGGAAATTAAAATTCGGTTCTCATAATTAGTTTTAACAATGTTTGTTATATCTCATTGTGACAGAGGTGTATTTATATGCTCTCCCCTCGCTCCTGTTATGGCCTATCTCCAAACGCAGCATTTTTACGTGATTTTTTTCATTTCAAAAATTTGTATTCTTAATAACTACTCCTTTAACTCCTTAAAAAGTAAACTCTTTTGCTCAAAATGTTCCAAAAAGCCCATTTTTTATTGCATGTAACTAAGCATAATCCTTAACAGAAAGCGAAATGGAAGAATTTTATTTTAATTATGAATTCTTAAGTTTTCACGCTATTTTTTTGTTTTATAATTGCGGGGGGGGGGAATCTCTAAATGTATGCTATTTATAGGTACACTCTTCATACTATGAAGAATGCTTCACGTATCTTAAAAGAATTTCTCCCATTCTTGGAAAAAGGTTTCATATGCTTACCTTTTTTCAAACGGTTGAATATTTTGTGTGTGTTTGTGAACTCACAGTTTGAAGCATGGTGTAATATTATGCCTTACAATGCATTGGGGACAGAGATATCTGATTTTTTGGTTTATCTTTCCGTTTTCATTTCTTCTCAAGCAACAAACTGCACATTGCTTTCCCGATCCCTGTTCTTTATCGAATATTTTCAAGAATCTAAATGAAAAATTCCTGGCTTCACCACAAATAAAATCCCGGATGAGAAGTATTTCTGTACATTGCATCTCTTACAAACACTAGCACTAACAATCTCACTATAAAATATGGGCACAATTAAAAATATAGGCAAACCAAAGATAGAAAGAAGAAAATATCAATGCCCATACAGCGTACAGACAAACTGGTTGTGGACAGGTTTTGTAGCCCGTACGGTTGCGTTTAAGAGTTTTGTTTTATAGACTTTAAGTAATATATATTTTTCATATGATGATGTTCATTTATTAAAATAAATAATCAAATTTCTCCAAATTATGCAATGTAAATTACATTATCGTCTTAGATCTAACAGAATAATTTCCTACACAAGTTTCCCACAAAAGCTTATAACAAAAGTAGGATCGGTGGTTTCTTCAGCTACCCGTTTCGCTGGGTATCTTATGATGGAAGTTATTGATATTTAAATCCTACCATAAGTTTTTCACTATAGCTCTCGTCTATTGATTTAAAAAGCACAGAACTTGAATTTCTAAGACGGAAGTATTCTTATCCTTTAAGTCCCCGTAACCTGCCCCCTCCTGGGATTCAATTTCCACACAACTTAGCGTTTAAAATGTTCTTAACGGATCTGGAATGGACAAAAGGAGCATGCCCGCCATATTCGAGGTCTGTACATCTAACAGTTAAGATTTTTTTTATTATTAATTATGATAAGAAGTAGATTTCTATAAGACCAAATTTAGCGGATCTCTACTCAACCAAATGATAAACATGCTAGCAAATTTGAAGTCAGCAAATCTACTAGTTCGAAAACGGGTACCTATGTCTATAGAACCCCTATTCTGAGTCGATCTTTTCCATACCTCTTCTTAGCGTATCTTTACTCAGAAAGAGAAACACGCCTACCAAATTTGAAGCCTGTAGTCTAATAATTCCAGAGATATCATGAGGAATGAGTAAGATAATGAGTGAGTCACTTTTTTCACCTAAATATATAGATATAGGTATAGATGTATAAAAAAGATAGAAAGAGAGAGAGAGATATATAGATAGAATAAAAGAGAGAGACAGAAATATATATAGGAGAGATATAATACAGATATAGATATGTAGATAAAGATATTGATAAATAGATAATAGACATATAGATAATAGACATATAGATATATAGATAATAGACATATAATATTAGATATATAGATAATAGATATACAGATAATAGATATATATAAGCTAACTACACACTATGTTTACGTAATAAACATAAGTGCGTTTAAGTGCAAAAGCCGCATAAGTCATCCACATTTTACAATCTTTTGTATCTTTTAAGTCTTAAATATATTTCAATAAGTAAAACTTTTTTAAAAAATACCAAGGTAGTAATTATTACTCCAAACGAGAATAATTTCATTAATAAGACCATTTTATCAATTTCATTCTTTTACAAGAAAATGAGTCATTGATTTCATTCATTCTTTAATTAAACCCCATTATTAAAATTATTTATACATCGTGATAAAAAGTAACTTATTCTTTGTCTTTTAAGCAAAATGCGTGTGATGTCATAACTAAAAAATTACTTTCAGATATTTCACAAAAGCTATTCGTTAGCAATCATTCGTTTCAGAAAAAAAAACAAAGTAGCATGTTTTTTATTCCCAAACGCAGAATAACTTCCAGATCGGTTTTATGCCTGAGCTTTAGAACAAAAATTAAATTTCCATGTATTGACATTTACTTTGTTTCT
>BMAO01027051.1:0-15668 GCA_019973975.1 Trichonephila clavata
AACTCCTATTCGAAACAAATTTAAGTTTCTTATGTAAAATCCGACGCTGATCACGAATACATGTAGCGCTTTTCAAAATTCCAATTAGATCAAAAGTTATTGCAATAATAAAATTTCACATTTTTTGGATATTTGGCTCATGAGACGTCATAAACAACGAAAAATTTCTAACTCCTATTCCAACAAACTCAATTTTCTTATGTAAAATCCGACGCTGATCACGAATACATGTAGCGCTTTTCAAAATTCAATTAGATCAAAAGTTATTGCAATAATAAAATTTCACATTTTTTGGATATTTGGCTCATGAGACGTCATGAACACCGAAAAATTTCTAACTCCTATTCCAACCAAACTCAATTTTCTTATGTAAAATCCGACGCTGATCACGAATACATGTAGCGCTTTTCAAAATTCGAATTAGATCAAAAGTTATTGCAATAAAAAAATTTCACATTTTTTGGATATTTGGCTCATGAGACGTCATGAACACCGAAAAATTTCTAACTCCTATTCCAACCAAACTCAATTTTCTTATGTAAAATCCGACGCTGATCACGAATACATGTAGCGCTTTTCAAAATTCAATTAGATCAAAAGTTATTGCAATAATAAAATTTCACATTTTTTGGATATTTGGCTCATGAGACGTCATGAACACCGAAAAAATTTCTAACTCCTATTCCAACCAAACTCAATTTTCTTATGTAAAATCCGACGCTGATCACGAATACATGTAGCGCTTTTCAAAATTCGAATTAGATCAAAAGTTATTGCAATAAAAAATTTCACATTTTTTGGATATTTGGCTCATGAGACGTCATGAACACCGAAAAATTTCTAACTCCTATTCCAACCAAACTCAATTTTCTTATGTAAAATCCGACGCTGATCACGAATACATGTAGCGCTTTTCAAAATTCCAATTAGATCAAAAGTTATTGCAATAAAAAATTTCACATTTTTTGGATATTTGCTCATGAGACGTCATGAACACCGAAAAAATTTCTAACTCCTATTCCAACAAACTCAATTTTCTTATGTAAAATCCGACGCTGATCACGAATACATGTAGCGCTTTTCAAAATTCAATTAGATCAAAAGTTATTGCAATAAAAAATTTCACATTTTTTGGATATTTGGCTAGGAGACGTCATGAACACGAAAAATTTCTAACTCCTATTCCAACCAAACTCAATTTTCTTATGTAAAATCCGACGCTGATCACGAATACATGTAGCGCTTTTCAAAATTCAATTAGATCAAAAGTTATTGCAATAAAAAATTTCACATTTTTTGGATATTTGGCTCATGAGACGTCATGAACACGAAAAATTTCTAACTCCTATTCCAACAAACTCAATTTTCTTATGTAAAATCCGACGCTGATCACGAATACATGTAGCGCTTTTCAAAATTTCAATTAGATCAAAAGTTATTGCAATAATAAAATTTCACATTTTTTGGATATTTGGCTCATGAGACGTCATGAACACCGAAAAAATTTCTAACTCCTATTCCAACCAAACTCAATTTTCTTATGTAAAATCCGACGCTGATCACGAATACATGTAGCGCTTTTCAAAATTCAATTAGATCAAAAGTTATTGCAATAAAAAATTTCACATTTTTTGGATATTTGGCTGGGAGACGTCATGAACACCGAAAAAATTTCTAACTCCTATTCCAACCAAACTCAATTTTCTTATGTAAAATCCGACGCTGATCACGAATACATGTAGCGCTTTTCAAAATTCAATTAGATCAAAAGTTATTGCAATAAAAAATTTCACATTTTTTGGATATTTGGCTGGGAGACGTCATGAACACGAAAAAATTTCTAACTCCTATTCCAACCAAACTCAATTTTCTTATGTAAAATCCGACGCTGATCACGAATACATGTAGCGCTTTTCAAAATTCAATTAGATCAAAAGTTATTGCAATAATAAAATTTCACATTTTTTGGATATTTGGCTCATGAGACGTCATGAACACCGAAAAATTTCTAACTCCTATTCCAACCAAACTCAATTTTCTTATGTAAAATCCGACGCTGATCACGAATACATGTAGCGCTTTTCAAAATTCGAATTAGATCAAAAGTTATTGCAATAAAAAATTTCACATTTTTTGGATATTTGGCTATGAGACGTCATGAACACCGAAAAATTTCTAACTCCTATTCCAAACAAACTCAATTTTCTTATGTAAAATCCGACGCTGATCACGAATACATGTAGCGCTTTTCAAAATTCAATTAGATCAAAAGTTATTGCAATAAAAAATTTCACATTTTTTGGATATTTGGCTCATGAGACGTCATGAACAACGAAAAAATTTCTAACTCCTATTCCAACCAAACTCAATTTTCTTATGTAAAATCCGACGCTGATCACGAATACATGTAGCGCTTTTCAAAATTCCAATTAGATCAAAAGTTATTGCAATAAAAAATTTCACATTTTTTGGATATTTGGCTAGGAGACGTCATGAACACGAAAAATTTCTAACTCCTATTCCAACCAAACTCAATTTTCTTATGTAAAATCCGACGCTGATCACGAATACATGTAGCGCTTTTCAAAATTCAATTAGATCAAAAGTTATTGCAATAAAAAATTTCACATTTTTTGGATATTTGGCTATGAGACGTCATGAACACGAAAAATTTCTAACTCCTATTCCAACAAACTCAATTTTCTTATGTAAAATCCGACGCTGATCACGAATACATGTAGCGCTTTTCAAAATTCAATTAGATCAAAAGTTATTGCAATAAAAAATTTCACATTTTTTGGATATTTGGCTATGAGACGTCATGAACACGAAAAATTTCTAACTCCTATTCCAACCAAACTCAATTTTCTTATGTAAAATCCGACGCTGATCACGAATACATGTAGCGCTTTTCAAAATTCAATTAGATCAAAAGTTATTGCAATAAAAAATTTCACATTTTTTGGATATTTGGCTATGAGACGTCATGAACACCGAAAAATTTCTAACTCCTATTCCAACCAAACTCAATTTTCTTATGTAAAATCCGACGCTGATCACGAATACATGTAGCGCTTTTCAAAATTCAATTAGATCAAAAGTTATTGCAATAAAAAATTTCACATTTTTTGGATATTTGGCTCATGAGACGTCATGAACACGAAAAAATTTCTAACTCCTATTCCAACCAAACTCAATTTTCTTATGTAAAATCCGACGCTGATCACGAATACATGTAGCGCTTTTCAAAATTCAATTAGATCAAAAGTTATTGCAATAAAAAATTTCACATTTTTTGGATATTTGGCATGAGACGTCATGAACACCGAAAAAATTTCTAACTCCTATTCCAACCAAACTCAATTTTCTTATGTAAAATCCGACGCTGATCACGAATACATGTAGCGCTTTTCAAAATTCAATTAGATCAAAAGTTATTGCAATAAAAAATTTCACATTTTTTGGATATTTGGCTATGAGACGTCATGAACACCGAAAAATTTCTAACTCCTATTCCAACCAAACTCAATTTTCTTATGTAAAATCCGACGCTGATCACGAATACATGTAGCGCTTTTCAAAATTCAATTAGATCAAAAGTTATTGCAATAAAAAATTTCACATTTTTTGGATATTTGGCTCATGAGACGTCATGAACACCGAAAAAATTTCTAACTCCTATTCCAACCAAACTCAATTTTCTTATGTAAAATCCGACGCTGATCACGAATACATGTAGCGCTTTTCAAAATTCAATTAGATCAAAAGTTATTGCAATAAAAAATTTCACATTTTTTGGATATTTGGCATGAGACGTCATGAACACCGAAAAAATTTCTAACTCCTATTCCAACCAAACTCAATTTTCTTATGTAAAATCCGACGCTGATCACGAATACATGTAGCGCTTTTCAAAATTCAATTAGATCAAAAGTTATTGCAATAAAAAATTTCACATTTTTTGGATATTTGGCTAGGAGACGTCATGAACACGAAAAAATTTCTAACTCCTATTCCAACCAAACTCAATTTTCTTATGTAAAATCCGACGCTGATCACGAATACATGTAGCGCTTTTCAAAATTCAATTAGATCAAAAGTTATTGCAATAAAAAATTTCACATTTTTTGGATATTTGGCTCATGAGACGTCATGAACACCGAAAAATTTCTAACTCCTATTCCAACCAAACTCAATTTTCTTATGTAAAATCCGACGCTGATCACGAATACATGTAGCGCTTTTCAAAATTCAATTAGATCAAAAGTTATTGCAATAAAAAATTTCACATTTTTTGGATATTTGGCTCATGAGACGTCATGAACACGAAAAATTTCTAACTCCTATTCCAACCAAACTCAATTTTCTTATGTAAAATCCGACGCTGATCACGAATACATGTAGCGCTTTTCAAAATTCAATTAGATCAAAAGTTATTGCAATAAAAAATTTCACATTTTTTGGATATTTGGCTCATGAGACGTCATGAACACCGAAAAAATTTCTAACTCCTATTCCAACCAAACTCAATTTTCTTATGTAAAATCCGACGCTGATCACGAATACATGTAGCGCTTTTCAAAATTCAATTAGATCAAAAGTTATTGCAATAAAAAATTTCACATTTTTTGGATATTTGGCTCATGAGACGTCATGAACACCGAAAAAATTTCTAACTCCTATTCCAACCAAACTCAATTTTCTTATGTAAAATCCGACGCTGATCACGAATACATGTAGCGCTTTTCAAAATTCAATTAGATCAAAAGTTATTGCAATAAAAAATTTCACATTTTTTGGATATTTGGCTATGAGACGTCATGAACACCGAAAAAATTTCTAACTCCTATTCCAACCAAACTCAATTTTCTTATGTAAAATCCGACGCTGATCACGAATACATGTAGCGCTTTTCAAAATTCAATTAGATCAAAAGTTATTGCAATAAAAAATTTCACATTTTTTGGATATTTGGCTATGAGACGTCATGAACACCGAAAAAATTTCTAACTCCTATTCCAACCAAACTCAATTTTCTTATGTAAAATCCGACGCTGATCACGAATACATGTAGCGCTTTTCAAAATTCAATTAGATCAAAAGTTATTGCAATAAAAAATTTCACATTTTTTGGATATTTGGCTATGAGACGTCATGAACACCGAAAAAATTTCTAACTCCTATTCCAACCAAACTCAATTTTCTTATGTAAAATCCGACGCTGATCACGAATACATGTAGCGCTTTTCAAAATTCAATTAGATCAAAAGTTATTGCAATAAAAAATTTCACATTTTTTGGATATTTGGCTCATGAGACGTCATGAACACCGAAAAATTTCTAACTCCTATTCCAACCAAACTCAATTTTCTTATGTAAAATCCGACGCTGATCACGAATACATGTAGCGCTTTTCAAAATTCAATTAGATCAAAAGTTATTGCAATAAAAAATTTCACATTTTTTGGATATTTGGCTCATGAGACGTCATGAACACCGAAAAAATTTCTAACTCCTATTCCAACCAAACTCAATTTTCTTATGTAAAATCCGACGCTGATCACGAATACATGTAGCGCTTTTCAAAATTCCAATTAGATCAAAAGTTATTGCAATAAAAAATTTCACATTTTTGGATATTTGGCTCATGAGACGTCATGAACACCGAAAAAATTTCTAACTCCTATTCCAACCAAACTCAATTTTCTTATGTAAAATCCGACGCTGATCACGAATACATGTAGCGCTTTTCAAAATTCAATTAGATCAAAAGTTATTGCAATAAAAAATTTCACATTTTTTGGATATTTGGCTATGAGACGTCATGAACACCGAAAAATTTCTAACTCCTATTCCAACCAAACTCAATTTTCTTATGTAAAATCCGACGCTGATCACGAATACATGTAGCGCTTTTCAAAATTCAATTAGTATCAAAAGTTATTGCAATAAAAAATTTCACATTTTTTGGATATTTGGCTCATGAGACGTCATGAACACCGAAAAAATTTCTAACTCCTATTCCAACCAAACTCAATTTTCTTATGTAAAATCCGACGCTGATCACGAATACATGTAGCGCTTTTCAAAATTCAATTAGATCAAAAGTTATTGCAATAAAAAATTTCACATTTTTTGGATATTTGGCTCATGAGACGTCATGAACACCGAAAAAATTTCTAACTCCTATTCCAACCAAACTCAATTTTCTTATGTAAAATCCGACGCTGATCACGAATACATGTAGCGCTTTTCAAAATTCAATTAGATCAAAAGTTATTGCAATAAAAAATTTCACATTTTTTGGATATTTGGCTCATGAGACGTCATGAACACCGAAAAAATTTCTAACTCCTATTCCAACCAAACTCAATTTTCTTATGTAAAATCCGACGCTGATCACGAATACATGTAGCGCTTTTCAAAATTCCAATTAGATCAAAAGTTATTGCAATAAAAAATTTCACATTTTTTGGATATTTGGCTATGAGACGTCATGAACACCGAAAAATTTCTAACTCCTATTCCAACCAAACTCAATTTTCTTATGTAAAATCCGACGCTGATCACGAATACATGTAGCGCTTTTCAAAATTCAATTAGATCAAAAGTTATTGCAATAAAAAATTTCACATTTTTTGGATATTTGGCTATGAGACGTCATGAACACCGAAAAAATTTCTAACTCCTATTCCAACCAAACTCAATTTTCTTATGTAAAATCCGACGCTGATCACGAATACATGTAGCGCTTTTCAAAATTCAATTAGATCAAAAGTTATTGCAATAAAAAATTTCACATTTTTTGGATATTTGGCATGAGACGTCATGAACACCGAAAAAATTTCTAACTCCTATTCCAACCAAACTCAATTTTCTTATGTAAAATCCGACGCTGATCACGAATACATGTAGCGCTTTTCAAAATTCAATTAGATCAAAAGTTATTGCAATAAAAAATTTCACATTTTTTGGATATTTGGCTCATGAGACGTCATGAACACCGAAAAATTTCTAACTCCTATTCCAACCAAACTCAATTTTCTTATGTAAAATCCGACGCTGATCACGAATACATGTAGCGCTTTTCAAAATTCAATTAGATCAAAAGTTATTGCAATAAAAAATTTCACATTTTTTGGATATTTGGCTCATGAGACGTCATGAACACCGAAAAAATTTCTAACTCCTATTCCAACCAAACTCAATTTTCTTATGTAAAATCCGACGCTGATCACGAATACATGTAGCGCTTTTCAAAATTCAATTAGATCAAAAGTTATTGCAATAAAAAATTTCACATTTTTTGGATATTTGGCTCATGAGACGTCATGAACACCGAAAAAATTTCTAACTCCTATTCCAACCAAACTCAATTTTCTTATGTAAAATCCGACGCTGATCACGAATACATGTAGCGCTTTTCAAAATTCAATTAGATCAAAAGTTATTGCAATAAAAAATTTCACATTTTTTGGATATTTGGCTTATGAGACGTCATGAACACCGAAAAAATTTCTAACTCCTATTCCAACCAAACTCAATTTTCTTATGTAAAATCCGACGCTGATCACGAATACATGTAGCGCTTTTCAAAATTCAATTAGATCAAAAGTTATTGCAATAAAAAATTTCACATTTTTTGGATATTTGGCTCATGAGACGTCATGAACACCGAAAAAATTTCTAACTCCTATTCCAACCAAACTCAATTTTCTTATGTAAAATCCGACGCTGATCACGAATACATGTAGCGCTTTTCAAAATTTCAATTAGATCAAAAGTTATTGCAATAAAAAATTTCACATTTTTTGGATATTTGGCATGGAGACGTCATGAACACCGAAAAAATTTCTAACTCCTATTCCAACCAAACTCAATTTTCTTATGTAAAATCCGACGCTGATCACGAATACATGTAGCGCTTTTCAAAATTCCAATTAGATCAAAAGTTATTGCAATAAAAAATTTCACATTTTTTGGATATTTGGCTCATGAGACGTCATGAACACCGAAAAAATTTCTAACTCCTATTCCAACCAAACTCAATTTTCTTATGTAAAATCCGACGCTGATCACGAATACATGTAGCGCTTTTCAAAATTCTAATAAGATCAAAAGTTATTGCAATAAAAAATTTCACATTTTTTGGATATTTGGCTCTTGAGACGTCATGAACACCGAAAAAATTTCTAACTCCTATTCCAACCAAACTCAATTTTCTTATGTAAAATCCGACGCTGATCACGAATACATGTAGCGCTTTTCAAAATTCAATTAGATCAAAAGTTATTGCAATAAAAAATTTCACATTTTTTGGATATTTGGCTCATGAGACGTCATGAACACCGAAAAAATTTCTAACTCCTATTCCAACCAAACTCAATTTTCTTATGTAAAATCCGACGCTGATCACGAATACATGTAGCGCTTTTCAAAATTCAATTAGATCAAAAGTTATTGCAATAAAAAATTTCACATTTTTTGGATATTTGGCATGAGACGTCATGAACACCGAAAAAATTTCTAACTCCTATTCCAACCAAACTCAATTTTCTTATGTAAAATCCGACGCTGATCACGAATACATGTAGCGCTTTTCAAAATTCAATTAGATCAAAAGTTATTGCAATAAAAAATTTCACATTTTTTGGATATTTGGCATGAGACGTCATGAACACCGAAAAATTTCTAACTCCTATTCCAACCAAACTCAATTTTCTTATGTAAAATCCGACGCTGATCACGAATACATGTAGCGCTTTTCAAAATTCAATTAGATCAAAAGTTATTGCAATAAAAAATTTCACATTTTTTGGATATTTGGCTATGAGACGTCATGAACACCGAAAAATTTCTAACTCCTATTCCAACCAAACTCAATTTTCTTATGTAAAATCCGACGCTGATCACGAATACATGTAGCGCTTTTCAAAATTCAATTAGATCAAAAGTTATTGCAATAAAAAATTTCACATTTTTTGGATATTTGGCTATGAGACGTCATGAACACCGAAAAAATTTCTAACTCCTATTCCAACCAAACTCAATTTTCTTATGTAAAATCCGACGCTGATCACGAATACATGTAGCGCTTTTCAAAATTCAATTAGATCAAAAGTTATTGCAATAAAAAATTTCACATTTTTTGGATATTTGGCTCATGAGACGTCATGAACACCGAAAAAATTTCTAACTCCTATTCCAACCAAACTCAATTTTCTTATGTAAAATCCGACGCTGATCACGAATACATGTAGCGCTTTTCAAAATTCAATTAGATCAAAAGTTATTGCAATAAAAAATTTCACATTTTTTGGATATTTGGCTCATGAGACGTCATGAACACCGAAAAAATTTCTAACTCCTATTCCAACCAAACTCAATTTTCTTATGTAAAATCCGACGCTGATCACGAATACATGTAGCGCTTTTCAAAATTCAATTAGATCAAAAGTTATTGCAATAAAAAATTTCACATTTTTTGGATATTTGGCTCATGAGACGTCATGAACACCGAAAAAATTTCTAACTCCTATTCCAACCAAACTCAATTTTCTTATGTAAAATCCGACGCTGATCACGAATACATGTAGCGCTTTTCAAAATTCAATTAGATCAAAAGTTATTGCAATAAAAAATTTCACATTTTTTGGATATTTGGCTCATGAGACGTCATGAACACCGAAAAAATTTCTAACTCCTATTCCAACCAAACTCAATTTTCTTATGTAAAATCCGACGCTGATCACGAATACATGTAGCGCTTTTCAAAATTCAATTAGATCAAAAGTTATTGCAATAAAAAATTTCACATTTTTTGGATATTTGGCTATGAGACGTCATGAACACCGAAAAAATTTCTAACTCCTATTCCAACCAAACTCAATTTTCTTATGTAAAATCCGACGCTGATCACGAATACATGTAGCGCTTTTCAAAATTCAATTAGATCAAAAGTTATTGCAATAAAAAATTTCACATTTTTTGGATATTTGGCATGGAGACGTCATGAACACCGAAAAATTTCTAACTCCTATTCCAACCAAACTCAATTTTCTTATGTAAAATCCGACGCTGATCACGAATACATGTAGCGCTTTTCAAAATTCAATTAGATCAAAAGTTATTGCAATAAAAAATTTCACATTTTTTGGATATTTGGCTCATGAGACGTCATGAACACCGAAAAATTTCTAACTCCTATTCCAACCAAACTCAATTTTCTTATGTAAAATCCGACGCTGATCACGAATACATGTAGCGCTTTTCAAAATTCAATTAGATCAAAAGTTATTGCAATAAAAAATTTCACATTTTTTGGATATTTGGCTCATGAGACGTCATGAACACCGAAAAAATTTCTAACTCCTATTCCAACCAAACTCAATTTTCTTATGTAAAATCCGACGCTGATCACGAATACATGTAGCGCTTTTCAAAATTCAATTAGATCAAAAGTTATTGCAATAAAAAATTTCACATTTTTTGGATATTTGGCTCATGAGACGTCATGAACACCGAAAAAATTTCTAACTCCTATTCCAACCAAACTCAATTTTCTTATGTAAAATCCGACGCTGATCACGAATACATGTAGCGCTTTTCAAAATTCAATTAGATCAAAAGTTATTGCAATAAAAAATTTCACATTTTTTACATATTTGGCATGAGACGTCATGAACACCGAAAAAATTTCTAACTCCTATTCCAACCAAACTCAATTTTCTTATGTAAAATCCGACGCTGATCACGAATACATGTAGCGCTTTTCAAAATTCAATTAGATCAAAAGTTATTGCAATAAAAAATTTCACATTTTTTGGATATTTGGCATGAGACGTCATGAACACCGAAAAAATTTCTAACTCCTATTCCAACCAAACTCAATTTTCTTATGTAAAATCCGACGCTGATCACGAATACATGTAGCGCTTTTCAAAATTCAATTAGATCAAAAGTTATTGCAATAAAAAATTTCACATTTTTTGGATATTTGGCTCATGAGACGTCATGAACACCGAAAAATTTCTAACTCCTATTCCAACCAAACTCAATTTTCTTATGTAAAATCCGACGCTGATCACGAATACATGTAGCGCTTTTCAAAATTCAATTAGATCAAAAGTTATTGCAATAAAAAATTTCACATTTTTTGGATATTTGGCTATGAGACGTCATGAACACCGAAAAATTTCTAACTCCTATTCCAACCAAACTCAATTTTCTTATGTAAAATCCGACGCTGATCACGAATACATGTAGCGCTTTTCAAAATTCAATTAGATCAAAAGTTATTGCAATAAAAAATTTCACATTTTTTGGATATTTGGCTCATGAGACGTCATGAACACCGAAAAATTTCTAACTCCTATTCCAACCAAACTCAATTTTCTTATGTAAAATCCGACGCTGATCACGAATACATGTAGCGCTTTTCAAAATTCAATTAGATCAAAAGTTATTGCAATAAAAAATTTCACATTTTTTGGATATTTGGCTCATGAGACGTCATGAACACCGAAAAAATTTCTAACTCCTATTCCAACCAAACTCAATTTTCTTATGTAAAATCCGACGCTGATCACGAATACATGTAGCGCTTTTCAAAATTCAATTAGATCAAAAGTTATTGCAATAAAAAATTTCACATTTTTTGGATATTTGGCATGGAGACGTCATGAACACCGAAAAAATTTCTAACTCCTATTCCAACCAAACTCAATTTTCTTATGTAAAATCCGACGCTGATCACGAATACATGTAGCGCTTTTCAAAATTCAATTAGATCAAAAGTTATTGCAATAAAAAATTTCACATTTTTTGGATATTTGGCATGAGACGTCATGAACACCGAAAAATTTCTAACTCCTATTCCAACCAAACTCAATTTTCTTATGTAAAATCCGACGCTGATCACGAATACATGTAGCGCTTTTCAAAATTCAATTAGATCAAAAGTTATTGCAATAAAAAATTTCACATTTTTTGGATATTTGGCTCATGAGACGTCATGAACACCGAAAAAATTTCTAACTCCTATTCCAACCAAACTCAATTTTCTTATGTAAAATCCGACGCTGATCACGAATACATGTAGCGCTTTTCAAAATTCCAATTAGATCAAAAGTTATTGCAATAAAAAATTTCACATTTTTTGGATATTTGGCTCATGAGACGTCATGAACACCGAAAAAATTTCTAACTCCTATTCCAACCAAACTCAATTTTCTTATGTAAAATCCGACGCTGATCACGAATACATGTAGCGCTTTTCAAAATTCAATTAGATCAAAAGTTATTGCAATAAAAAATTTCACATTTTTTGGATATTTGGCTCATGAGACGTCATGAACACCGAAAAATTTCTAACTCCTATTCCAACCAAACTCAATTTTCTTATGTAAAATCCGACGCTGATCACGAATACATGTAGCGCTTTTCAAAATTCAATTAGATCAAAAGTTATTGCAATAAAAAATTTCACATTTTTTGGATATTTGGCTATGAGACGTCATGAACACCGAAAAATTTCTAACTCCTATTCCAACCAAACTCAATTTTCTTATGTAAAATCCGACGCTGATCACGAATACATGTAGCGCTTTTCAAAATTCAATTAGATCAAAAGTTATTGCAATAAAAAATTTCACATTTTTTGGATATTTGGCTCATGAGACGTCATGAACACCGAAAAAATTTCTAACTCCTATTCCAACCAAACTCAATTTTCTTATGTAAAATCCGACGCTGATCACGAATACATGTAGCGCTTTTCAAAATTCAATTAGATCAAAAGTTATTGCAATAAAAAATTTCACATTTTTTGGATATTTGGCTATGAGACGTCATGAACACCGAAAAAATTTCTAACTCCTATTCCAACCAAACTCAATTTTCTTATGTAAAATCCGACGCTGATCACGAATACATGTAGCGCTTTTCAAAATTCAATTAGATCAAAAGTTATTGCAATAAAAAATTTCACATTTTTTGGATATTTGGCATGAGACGTCATGAACACCGAAAAATTTCTAACTCCTATTCCAACCAAACTCAATTTTCTTATGTAAAATCCGACGCTGATCACGAATACATGTAGCGCTTTTCAAAATTCAATTAGATCAAAAGTTATTGCAATAAAAAATTTCACATTTTTTGGATATTTGGCTCATGAGACGTCATGAACACCGAAAAATTTCTAACTCCTATTCCAACCAAACTCAATTTTCTTATGTAAAATCCGACGCTGATCACGAATACATGTAGCGCTTTTCAAAATTCAATTAGATCAAAAGTTATTGCAATAAAAAATTTCACATTTTTTGGATATTTGGCATGAGACGTCATGAACACCGAAAAAATTTCTAACTCCTATTCCAACCAAACTCAATTTTCTTATGTAAAATCCGACGCTGATCACGAATACATGTAGCGCTTTTCAAAATTCAATTAGATCAAAAGTTATTGCAATAAAAAATTTCACATTTTTTGGATATTTGGCTCATGAGACGTCATGAACACCGAAAAAATTTCTAACTCCTATTCCAACCAAACTCAATTTTCTTATGTAAAATCCGACGCTGATCACGAATACATGTAGCGCTTTTCAAAATTACAATTAGATCAAAAGTTATTGCAATAAAAAATTTCACATTTTTTGGATATTTGGCTCATGAGACGTCATGAACACCGAAAAAATTTCTAACTCCTATTCCAACCAAACTCAATTTTCTTATGTAAAATCCGACGCTGATCACGAATACATGTAGCGCTTTTCAAAATTCCAATTAGATCAAAAGTTATTGCAATAAAAAATTTCACATTTTTTGGATATTTGCTCATGAGACGTCATGAACACCGAAAAAATTTCTAACTCCTATTCCAACCAAACTCAATTTTCTTATGTAAAATCCGACGCTGATCACGAATACATGTAGCGCTTTTCAAAATTCCAATTAGATCAAAAGTTATTGCAATAAAAAATTTCACATTTTTTGGATATTTGGCTCATGAGACGTCATGAACACCGAAAAATTTCTAACTCCTATTCCAACCAAACTCAATTTTCTTATGTAAAATCCGACGCTGATCACGAATACATGTAGCGCTTTTCAAAATTTCAATTAGATCAAAAGTTATTGCAATAAAAAATTTCACATTTTTTGGATATTTGGCTCTGAGACGTCATGAACACCGAAAAAATTTCTAACTCCTATTCCAACCAAACTCAATTTTCTTATGTAAATCCGACGCTGATCACGAATACATGTAGCGCTTTTCAAAATTCCAATTAGATCAAAAGTTATTGCAATAAAAAATTTCACATTTTTTGGATATTTGGCTCATGAGACGTCATGAACACCGAAAAAATTTCTAACTCCTATTCCAACCAAACTCAATTTTCTTATGTAAAATCCGACGCTGATCACGAATACATGTAGCGCTTTTCAAAATTCCAATTAGATCAAAAGTTATTGCTATAAAAAATTTCACACTTTTTGGATATTTGGCTTATGAGACGTCATGAACACCGAAAAGATTTCTAACTCCTATTCCAACCAAACTCAATTTTCTTATGTAAAATCCGACGCTGATCACGAATACATGTAGCGCTTTTCAAAATTCCAATTAGATCAAAAGTTATTGCAATAAAAAATTTCACATTTTTTGGATATTTGGCTGGAGACGTCATGAACACCGAAAAAATTTCTAACTCCTATTCCAACCAAACTCAATTTTCTTATGTAAAATCCGACGCTGATCACGAATACATGTAGCGCTTTTCAAAATTCCAATTAGATCAAAAGTTATTGCAATAAAAAATTTCACATTTTTTGGATATTTGGCTCATGAGACGTCATGAACACCGAAAAAATTTCTAACTCCTATTCCAACCAAACTCAATTTTCTTATGTAAAATCCGACGCTGATCACGAATACATGTAGCGCTTTTCAAAATTCAATTAGATCAAAAGTTATTGCAATAAAAAATTTCACATTTTTTGGATATTTGGCTCATGAGACGTCATGAACACCGAAAAATTTCTAACTCCTATTCCAAACAAACTCAATTTTCTTATGTAAAATCCGACGCTGATCACGAATACATGTAGCGCTTTTCAAAATTCAATTAGATCAAAAGTTATTGCAATAAAAAATTTCACATTTTTTGGATATTTGGCTCATGAGACGTCATGAACACCGAAAAAATTTCTAACTCCTATTCCAACCAAACTCAATTTTCTTATGTAAAATCCGACGCTGATCACGAATACATGTAGCGCTTTTCAAAATTCAATTAGATCAAAAGTTATTGCAATAAAAAATTTCACATTTTTTGGATATTTGGCTCATGAGACGTCATGAACACCGAAAAAATTTCTAACTCCTATTCCAACCAAACTCAATTTTCTTATGTAAAATCCGACGCTGATCACGAATACATGTAGCGCTTTTCAAAATTCAATTAGATCAAAAGTTATTGCAATAAAAAATTTCACATTTTTTGGATATTTGGCTCATGAGACGTCATGAACACCGAAAAATTTCTAACTCCTATTCCAAACCAAACTCAATTTTCTTATGTAAAATCCGACGCTGATCACGAATACATGTAGCGCTTTTCAAAATTCAATTAGATCAAAAGTTATTGCAATAATAAAATT
>BMAO01027052.1:0-52610 GCA_019973975.1 Trichonephila clavata
AGCGAGTAGAAATGAGAATGAAATGAAATGAGAAAGTGTTTTTTCAAGTGTAAACGTAGACGTTGTGAGTAGAGTCTATCGTACCGTTGTGGATAAAATTAGTTCATAAAAAGAACTGCGAGAATAGCAGAGAAAGAAGTCGCCTATTAAAGGAATCCAATCAAGATATTAAGGAAGCAGCTAGACGAACCTGCCATAACATAAGAAATCAGGTTAGTTTTTATTTGTTCCAATTAAATATAAGTGTGTAGCTGTAATTGTACGCGTCGACCCTTCGTGGATTCAGATAGGATTCGTCGTCATGATTATTGAATCCTTCTCATTCTCCACTGTGTTTTATTGTTCTTAAAATTGAATAGTATTTGTGTAATCTCTTAATTAAGAAAAGTCAATAAATAAGATTATTGTTAAAATAAGTAGTGAATTTATATGAATTCAACACATTCAGATTCAGGTAATACCCGAAGGGGAATTGATAATCTTAGAGGTAGCGAGAGGCTACGACAAAGTGGAATTCTTAACCCCTTTTGTTGAGTTCACTAGAAACATCTTTAATATCTTCAAATGAAGTTGTCTCGTATCTCTCGTGTCCTAAGAACTAGTTTTCGTTCATTTGTTGAACTGATCAGTTGTGCTGGTAACTTCGCTTCTTGTAACTTGAAAATGTCAAAACGTAAGTGCTGGGGCATCGAAAAATTTTTAATTCTTCAAGAAGTGAAACAAAGGCTCAAGAAAGCGGATATAGCTTTAAAACTTGGTAATCCAACACACACAAACAACTTATCAACTCTGATAAAAAATCGAGATAAGTTACAAAATTATGATTCTTTGAAGTCATTCAAAATGGGAAGAACATGTGTCTATGAAGATGTAGACGAGGCAGTTTTAAAGTATATACGCACAATGCGAGATAAAAATGTACCGACCTCTAGACCGTTTGTAATAGAGAAAATTCTTTAATTTTCACAATCATTGAGATGCAACCAATTTCTAGGTAGCAATGGATGAATAAAAAATTTTAAGAAATGACAAGGAAAAATACCCTCTGCGGGATATTTTGTATAATGCAAAGATGTGAGACGTATTATGAGACAATGCATTTTTTCAGACAAAAAAAAAACTCAAGAAAAATTAACAGTTTATTAATAATTACATTTATGGACGCATGTGATAATTTATTTTTGTAATTTCTAGTTTAAAAAAAAAATATGTTTAAAATTTCTTGCAAGCTTTAAATTAGAAAATGTCCATTCATTGGATTAATATTTAATTATTTTCTTAATGATGAAAATACAGTATATTCCTCGACATTCTTTTTTGTTGTTTTCTCTTTGCAGATTTTCTTTTCTTTCTTTTTTTGTGATTGGTAAGAATAAAATAAATAGATATTAATTTACAAAAAGGTGTAAATAATTACTTTTTTAATATATATACTGTTTATGAATTTAAAATTTGCTTTATGGGGTTTTTAAAGTATATTCAAATATAAACTTCTATATAACCAATTTTTCCCCGGGATATAGCAACTTCGTTTAAAAGAGGTCCGACTGTATTAACTAATTTACGTAAACATTAATGCAGTATTTTATTATGACATGCAAATTCACAGAAATGTTATCGTTGAACATCCTTAGACACTTAGTCGAAGAAGCGTTGAACATTTCGTCAAATGTAAGTTTTTTGAATATTTGGTTTGTATCAGTAATATTACAGTTCATATTAGGTAAAAGAAATATGTTATTCCCTAGAGTCCTGCTTTGCTCTTGTCGGGGCAAATATAAACAAGAAAATACAACTAGAGAACTCTTTAATGGCGTTGAGGGAGACGTGTTATAATTTCAAAAATATTTGTAACATTATTAACAAATAAGGTAATTGAAAAGTATATAATTTGGGGTTTATTAAAGAATCTATCGCTTAGATATTACATACGTCAAATTCGTAATCTGCTCTTCTTGTGCATCTAAGTTTCTCTTTATTTACGTTAAAAAATAGAACTTACCCAGAAAAATGATTGTGCCTTTTGTCTTCTTTGGCATCATGAAATAACGGGAATATATATTACTTAGAAAGTTTCATTAGTTTGGTTAAAAAATGAAAATCCCTCTTAAACACATGCTGATTAATGAGTATTATAATAGCTAATATTGAGTCCTATAAGGATATTTATTGTTCTAAGTTAGAACTCTTTTATTTTAAATACCATATTTCGCTGGGACTTTGTGTAACAAGTTAATGGAACTTGGTATCCAAAATAATTTTTTTAAAATTTTTATTTACTCTTATTCTTTGCATTGTTATTTTTCGATTGACATATCAATTTTGCATTTCGGAGAATTAGAAGTTGAAAAAGTCTTCATTTGCAAAATGCAAATTAACAAATTACTCAATTCGATTACACCCATTTCTTAGAAAAAAAAGCTAAAAAGCTTTTTGATAAAAAAAAATCCATTTTAAAACAAGAAACAATAACTATAAAAAAGGTGTAATACATAAAGCTGAATATTACCGAGGCATTACAATAATGTAATTTTTTCTTCGTGAAGTGGGAGCATGTAAAATTTTTGAATCAAGGCATGTAATGTTAATAATTTATTAACATCACTTCTTATTCCTCATTAATTTTTCATACAAATATAATTCTTCAATAGTACGTGAAGAAAAAAACTAGAAGTTTTGTAATGATAGAAAAAAAGGATTTTTAATATTATCGTTGAATTGTCTTGTGCAATTAAATTGATCATTTATAAAAATGTATGGGTTGAAATAAAGCGAAAATGCAATTATTTTAAAGAAAAGTGAATAACTAATGTCTTATAGTGGTATTTTAAGTTTATTATAATTTTTTTTTTCAGAATTATGTACTTAAAAGGAATTTTTATCAGTTTTTGTTTTTTCGATATATTAGTGCCATTCAAAATACTACTCCTTCCAAAATTACTTACCAATCTCTTCCATTTTTCCCTGTGTGTTACATTTAAAGCATGTAACAAAAGTAAGGATCCTTTTTGTTGTAAAATGAATTTAAAAAAAATAATAATAAAATGAAGTGATATTGGCTTTTTTACTGAATTTTTGCATGTATATGAACAATTTATTTTTTCCCCTCCAAAACTAATTAAGTTATTTAAAATTTATACGTAAAGTTGGTTAGAACATCCATAAGAATATCACAAAAAAAATCAGATAAAAAATTAATTACAACAGAGTAAAATTTTAAAATTTTCCAAATTTTCTTGAATAACTTTTAATTTTTAAAATTGTGTAAATAATATGTGCAAAATTTTTCCATGTATTATTTTTTTAAAAAGAAATTTTATATGAAATGCTAAAATGTAATTTTTAAATACGCAAATAAAAAAAAATTGCTCAAAGAGTACCGAGTCCTCTTAAATTTAAATGCGACAGCACACTTCATTTTGCAATTGTCTTCACAAAAGGAAGTTTCAATTTTCTTTGGTAGGATCAAAGGCCTAAAAGCCAAGTGTCAATTTCAATGTCCAAACTTTGGAGTTCCTTGTCCTAACATGTGAAGGATCGTGACGTTATTTAAATTTAAGCTAAATCACTAAATAAAATGCAGCTAGTTACATTTATGAGTTTACATTCTGCAAACAATAAAAAAATGCAAATCAAATATTTTAAAGTATTTCTGCACGCATATAAACTTTACAAGACATTGCAAGTCTTATGCTACATCATTTTCAAAACTATTATTTTTTATTTATCTTTTAGGGTATTCTAGAGCAATTTTTTATATTTCCCATATTTAAGGAGGTATCCATTTTAATTTACTCTAAACAGTTTTTTTTTAATTCATTGCTCCGATGTTTTTATCGTGAGTGAAAACAGATAAAACAAAAGAAGAAAAATAAACTCAAGGCAAAAACGGGAAAATTCTTTAAAAAAATTTAAAAGCAGTTTTTTCGGATGATAATGCAAATACTGAATGATATAAATGTCAAAAAACTTGTCATATTTTATATTTGCGCTTCTAATTTAATTAAACTAAAAGACATAACAATGTCTATTAATAATCCTACTATGCTAGACTTCCACAAAAAAATATGGGTAGCTCATTCTTTTTACATTTAGAGTCTGCAAATATTTTTTTTTTTTGAAAATTTATCACCAACATTACCATTTATATATTCTTTTATGCATTTAAAATAATTTTTGTACCTAAGCCATGCATTTCTTTCCTAGATTTACACTGGTGTCCAAAAAATAAGCATAATTGATAATTATGTGAATAAAGAAGGAACTGTAAGTCAGTGGGAAACGTGATATGCGAGTGTAAAATGGTTATAAAATAAGGAAGCAAATGAAAAGAATAATAATATTTAATTTTATTATCCAAAGTAGCAGTTTGAAAGAAAACTGAGCATAGCAAGAATTCACACTTTAAAGAAAAAATGAAAGAAAACATTAAATAAAATACTGCTGCTGCAGTTTAATAAGGCGTGTGGTCACCTCTGACAGCCAGGCACGCTGCACAGCGATTTACCATACTTGCTATGAGATGATGAATTAGTTGTGGGCTCAAACGGTTCCAAGCTTCTTGGAGAGCTCTCTTAAGTTCTGTAGCGGTGCTTGGTGGGTGCGAAAGGGTTGTAATTTGTCTCCCGAGCATATCCCATACATGCTCGATAGGATTTAAATCAGGGGATTCGCAGGCCACGACATGCCCTGGATGTTTTCCGTTTCAAGGAACTCATCAATCAGCACCGCTCGGTGACATGGCGCATTATCATCCATGAATATGAAGTCAGGACTGACAGCACCTGGAAACAAGCAAACATAAGGCTCAAGAACTTCGTCTCTGTATCTTTGAGCAGTCACAGACCCCGTGTCAAAGAAGTGAAGATCTGTGCGGCCGTCCATCGTGTTGCCTGCCCCTACCATTACTCCCCTTGATGGAAAATGGTGTCTTTCCGTTAAGTTTCAAGGTTCAAAACGTGTTCCACGTTCTCTTCATATCGTTACCCACCGAGAATCACTACTCAGACTAAACAGGGACTCGTCTCTGAACATCACATTAACCCAATCTCCCACACTCCAATGTTGATGTTTCAAATTTCAATTCAAACTAGCGTGTTTATGCGCAGACGTGAGGGGAATGCAAACTGCTGGTCTTCTGGCATACAGGCCAGCATGATTGAGTCTCATGTAAACAGTTTGTCTCGAAATTCGTATTCCTGTGGCGACCGTGAGCGCCGAACCCAGTGCTCTGGCAGTACTGCCCCTCTGACGTCGCGCACTTATTACCAGATTTCGGTCTTGGCGTGGGGTTGTGACTCTTGGTCGAACCGATACTGGTTGTCGGGTAACATCTCCCGTTCTTTGAAACCTCTGCCACAGCTATGAGATCACAGACTGGTCCACATTCAGAATTCGAGACACTTCGGTTTGTGATCGTGAGGATTCTAGCATTCCAACGATTCTTCCTTTCGTAAACATGTCCAATTGGCGTCTTTGTGCCATCATTCACCTTGTTTGATGGCTAACAACGTTCCTTCAGAGAGTAGTTGCACGAAAACTTGTCTGAACTGCCTATGCTGCGTGATTGGGTTTCCGCGTTCCGGCATGCGCTGGTGTTTCGCGCAGGACGAATCGAATGAAAGTTTTTTTTTTTTTTTTTTTTTTTTTTTTTTTTTTGATTTTTATTTTTTTGTTTTTTTTTTTTTTTTTTTTTTTTTTTTTTTTTTTTTTCTTTTTTTTTTTTTTTTTTTTTTTTTTTTTTTTTTTTTATTTTTTTTTTTTTTTTCATATGTTTTTTTGCTCAGTCGAAGTTTCACTTGAATTTTGAGATTGTTTGCATTCATTAATTTTTGTTTTTTTAATGTTTCTTCTTCACCCAATTAATATTCGCAAGAAATGTGGAATAATTTTACGAATATTTACTCCGTGTTTTTCGCATTTTACGATTTATACTTAACTTTTGGACACCAGTGTATATTAAATTAAAAATTTCAAATATTCTTCTTTAAAAAACTTTTAAAGGGGAAGAAAAACTTCAAAAGAAATCAATGTGGAAATAAGGAAATTTTGTTCTGTTTAATATATTCTGGGGCACCCGGTTCCATAAAACTTTTGAATCAACTTATTTCGAAATCATTTAGTGCTCTCCATCAGTGATATGTAGATTTTAGTGTACTAGATTCTTATATTCCACATTTCTTTTCATTCAGTAAAATATAGAAAGTGTAACTTATAAAACATCAAGAACTTATTGAATACAGTAATATTGCACTTTTAAATTTTCACCAAATGCAAAAATATTTGAATATTACTCAATCATTTTGTACGATATTGTAATACTAATAATTTATCTCGAGTTAAAAGTTTGTTTTCTTATATATATAAGTAAATATCTCTCGTGAGCCTCAATATGAAAATTGACTTTACGAATTTAATGCCAAAACCATTTCTATACTTGAAACCATTGGAAAAAAAATTGTTGTTGTTGTTCACTAATCAAGGACTTTTCTCAAAACCTAAAACAGGTAATTGTAGCTTAGAAAGTTGTTAAATTAAAATTTAATAACTTTCGAAATCTACGGAAATTTTAAAACTTAATTAAAATTCAGTAATTTTCAAAATTTTAAAAAATTTTGATTTAAATGTTTATTATTAGACGATATATCCCGTGGATTAAAAATTCTCGGATCAGGGGTGAGTGAATATTAACGTCACGCTCTTCAGCTACTTAAAGGACTTTTGGTGTGGGGCTTGTAATTTTGAACCATGAATGAAAACGCCTAAGCTGGTTCTTCTAACTTCCACACCAATGGGAGGACATTTCAGTTTCCACAGATTTAAAGTGCATCACTCCCATATACGGCGGGTTTTTATCGGTACTTGGCTCAAACCCATGACTCACCAGCCACAAGTCCGTTACTTTGACCACTATTCTACGGCGGCCACTTGCCGGAATAAGAATCGGACCGGAACGATTCTTATTCCTTAACGATTAATTTAAAATCCTGCTAATCCATTTACACTATAATAGTACAATTTTTTAAGTGATGTGGATTTGAAATTTCTTTTTTTTCTTTTATTTCTTTCTCTTTTTTTTTTTTTTGCTTTGTTTTGGACAGAAAATTACTTATCAAAAAAATTATTAATTCGTGATCCACTATGCGTAATATTGCTTCAATTTTTTAAAAGCTTCTTTCTTAGCTCATGATCGTTTATACCTGAAAAGTATGCTAATTAATGGGGTATACATCTTTCTTTTAATGAGATTTTAGAAATTCCATCAAATAAATTATTTAGGCTTTGAATTCCTACCGTAATTCTAATGTAATTAAATTTGATTGAATCCCAATACACGTTCTTTTCTTTTTTCTTTGTAATTATAAGAGTTCATTTTATTAAAAGAATGTTGAAACTCCAAATCTGAGATTGTAAATATTGTTATTTTCCAAATGTTGCACCAAATGTGATATCGACCCACTGGTTTTATATGGTTATGATGTATAAATCAAGTAAAGTAAAAAAAAATAAAAAAAAAATTATTATAGTTTTAAAAATTGCTACTTGGTGTATATATATATACATATAATTTATGTTATTTCTTCTAGGAAAAAAATGGAAAAAAAGTGTATTGCATTTGCTATTTGTATTAAAGACTTTGCGTTTTCAAAAATAAAAAAAATATTCAATTATCTGTTAACTATATAGGCGACGATAGTGCAAAAATATAGCATTTCCCCCTGGGTTTGAAAACAATAAAAATAAAATGAGTTATTTTTATTTTTTATTTGGACCATAAGTACTAAATTCAACTATTATTCCATTAAAGAAACTCAATGATTGCGCTGACAAAATAGCCATTATTTATAAAAAGGTGTTTTCATCAGCTTAGGGATAAAAGTAAAAAATAATCAATTATTTCGTTTCATCATGCATTTTTATTTCCTATGAAAATGAACTATTTTTCAAATTCCTTTCGGGCTTTTTTCCCCCTCATTGTAGGAGACACTTTTCTTCAGTATACACATAATTTGCAACTGCAAGTGTTTACATGCATTAATTTATTTTAAAAGTATGAAAGCTGAAATGTGAAACTCATTACCATTTTTCTTACTACACATACTCATTTGTAGCATTCTGAAAATATTTGAAAATACCTTCGTAGAATTTTCCATATTACTAAAGTCGAATTTCCTTTAATTTTATTTTTAGGATAAACAAACACATTTCACTAGAGCTTAGGGAATGCTACTTGATTGCTTGTAGTCTGTACTTTCCAGGTACTATTCGGTACCATTTGATCTTATATAGAAAATAACTTTTATATGATCGAACTTTTCTTACGGCTAATCATTATGAAAGTTCTTTTCTGGGTGTTGTGTACTTTAAAATTAAGCTTAAAAGTTTATACTAGACACTAATTTAAGAAAATTGTTGTGAAAGTATATAAAGTATATGAATCTTTATAAAAGTTTGTACGTTCCACTTAGAACAAGTTTCAGTTAGTGTGTGCATATTCATTTGACGCATATTTGATTGCGTCTAATGAATATGCACACTTCTTTTAATCACTGAATATATACATATTTACCTAGCAAATGAATTAATTCGAAGTTGATTCATGTTAGTATTAATGTATTAAATTACCCTAAAATAGGGAATTTTTATCAAAATTCTGATAATTTTTATGACTTTATTTTATAGGCTAACTTATTAACTTTATAAAAATACCATGTTTTTATTTTCCATTCACTATAACAAAAACTACGAGTGTTTTAATAAAAGCATATGACACATTTTAAGTAAAATGTCAAACTTTAAAATGCGTGTTACTCAAAATGTGTTTTTTGAAAGTACTGAAATAGAAACAAGATTGCTCAAAATTTTTGAAAATAATTAACTGTGTGTTTTATGTATGTTCTGCACAATAGTAGAAGTGTTTTAATCTTCAGATTTATCAATCACTGTTTTACAACTACAAAAATTTACAGACCTTTATATGAAAACATCACTATATTTAATTTCCTACTATTAGTTTATACTATCTCTCTATATATATTTATTTATATATCTTGTTCAAATTTCAAAAGTTAGAGAAATACTTTTTATTCATCCCCTCAAGTTCAAATATATTTTTTAAAACTTGTAGTGGATGACACTTGATGTTAATATTGTTTTTTCAAATATTTTAATTCATTAAATAAAGTTAAGAATTTAAGAGTAGTTGCGAGACATATTTCAGTCGATATTATTCCTCTAGATGGTAGCACCATTGGATAACACACATTTTTAAAATTTATGAAGATTTAATTTAACCTGATAATCACATGCTAGTTAGGCATCAGTATTCCTTTTACACTGGTTTTAAGATAAGTTCTTGCCTATTACATTTATTAAAATATACAATTACAAATTTAATATGTTTAAAACGTTTTTAATGTTAATTTAAAAGTTATTTTGCTACTTTTGTGATTCTGCCATATGTATATACATATTTATATTACTTGTAATTATTTAATAAGACGTAAATAAAATAAAATTTTTCTTTTTTACAGAAATGGGAATTGGCTTATAAATTTTTTTTTATATTACTTGTTTTAAGCAATTTCATATAATAACTGAGATAAAGCGCTCTACTTTTTTGTAAAAATTAAAATGTTTCTTATCCTGAAGATCATTTCAAAAATTAATAGCAATGTAATGCATTAAAATTGAAAAATTGAGAATTTGTTCATAAACCTTTTGTACAGAGTGGGTACCGTTTATGTAAGTTTTTGCAAATTTTTACCAATTTTTCACCTTTTTAAAAATAATGATTTTTTCTTCTTTATTTTACCATATTTTTCTTAAAATGTACTAAATAAATCTAAAAACCTTAAAAAAAATCTTAAATCTCTATTTTTTTTTTTTAATTTTCGCAAGTTGGGATATCTTAAATAAGACGTAATCGGTGTAAAGAAGAAATACTATAGAACTGAGTAGAAATTTATTTAAAATATTTGGTTGTAGACTCTGCTCCAGTTTCTGACTGAACATGCGGAAGATGGCTCGGAATATTTCGAAAAGGTGATTTCTACTTTTTTGATAAGCCACGCTCTTGGCGACCATCTTTGATCGTCGACAATACTGTCAAGTTCTTGTTAGAGAAAATTCCGGTTTTGACAACATGTTGAAGAATATTGAAAAGCTTGACTCTACTTAACAAATCATTTAAGCTCTGTTAGAGATGTTAAATATTCTTGATGGGTGCCACATACGTTAAGTGAGAAGATCTTTATAGATCGTGTCATTATATATACATCTCTGCTTCTACCGAGCAAAATCAGACTCTTCTTGGACCTGAGGATAACTGCTGTTGAAAAGTAGGTACCTATATACACATTATGTTAACCCGAACAAACTGCCCTTTCCGCCTTTAAACTGCATTTGAGCCAGAATTATAAAACACTATGTACGAGATATGACACAAAAAATGAGACTAAGTGTGTGGCTTGAAAAAAGATTTGAGTTGGCAGCAACTGTTTCGGTGTCATGATCACACGCTCTTCCCCTATCCATAGAACATGTAACCAGTTTCGCCATAATCGGTCTCGCCAGTTGGGAGTACTGCGTCATTGATTAAACACATGCAACTGCATTCTGCCTAAAGGATGTCAAATCAACATCAAGTTTCTTGAGAAATTTCAGAATCAGCCCCGAAAATATTTCAAATATCGACTTAGGTGCACCATTAAAGCCACATGTGTTTGATTGTTATAAGCGGATTATAGGTGGAAGGGTCATTGATTACAGAACAAAACATTGTCAAACTTCGAGATATGAGTGAATTCTTAATCACATTAGTGACCAGACTGTTAATCATCACTACAACATTGAAGTACTAAGAAAAGAATTCGTGAAAAAATTAGAAAAAAAAGGCCAGAATTGGAGAGTGATGGATGGCTGTTGCACCAAGACAATGCTCCTTCTCACACGGTCCTATCTGTAAAGCAATTTCTGACCAGCAGGAATATTACTGTGATGATCCGCCTTATTAACCTGATTTGGCCCAATGCGGTTTTTTTCCAACAGTTAAATCTTGCTTAAAGAGGACTCATTTTATCTAACTTGAAGGAGTTCAGATAGAAATGGAGTATCTCCTGAAGAGCATTCCAGTTCTTCCGGAACTGTCACCAGCAAAGGTAGCATCGAATGCAGAAATGTGTGAACACTGAAAGAGACTACTTTGTGTGAATGTGATACTCTCTTGAAGAACTGATTCTGTAAGTATAAAGACTTATTGGACAATTCTCTTTTGTGTGTTTGTGTGTGTGTGTGTGTGTGTGTCACACCACATAAATCGTGGAACATTTGAACACAAATGCATTTTGAACTTTTGAAACTAACCGTAAAGCTAAATCGGTGAACTACTGAGAGCAATTGAAACATTTAAAAACATCAATTCAAGAAATGATACCGGTAATGTTTAAAAGGAAGGATATTAAATTGCTTCATGATAATCCCAGCCACATATTACTTCCAGGACTCGTCAGAAATTCGCTGAGATAGTCTGAGAAATCCTATCCCATCCATTATATTCCATCAATGTATCCTCCCCTCAGAGAATTACTTGTTTCGGTCCTTATAGAATTTTTTTGCTGGGCAGAAAACTCAAAAACGAATAAAATATCAAACTACACTTGTTCATTTTTTCGGCGCTAAGGATAAGAGAATTATCCAAAAAGGGATTAAACGAATTGTTATCATGATCGCAAAAAGTCGTAAATAATGAGGATAATTATATTATTCATAGAAGTAATTTTAATGAAGTATGTAAGTTTGGAGGAATAATCATAAAAAATTTTTTTTAAATATATTTTTATGAGTATAATGAAATTGTATCCCGGTAGTATAAAACTGTTAACAGAGTTAAAGACAATTTAAAATCAATTACCTATTACAAATTTGAACATTAATATTATCTCATTAAGGAAGAGATTTTTACCTTTTATTAATTATTAATTAGTAAAATAAATTTACTCCTAACTTGCTCAATTTTTTTTCTTATTCAGTGATATCATTTCAAAAATATTTTTCTTTTCAAACATGCTTTTAAAAACTGCATTATTTCCCTTTTTACATCCATTTCTTTTCCTGGTAACTAACTTCATAATCTATCTTATACTCAGAACTTCTTTCCACTTACGAATAAGGGGGACTCAAATTTTTAAATAAATATTGGTTTTGATAAATAAAAATAATTTGCAAATTTCATTCAATTTGTGTTTGAGTTCGGAAATAGAAGTACAACATGACGAACAGGGAATATAACAATGAAAATGCATATAAAATGGAGCATTGTCCTCCTTTTATTTAAAATGATTTTACATAGTTGACATTTATAAATAAAACAAATTGCGTTTATTAATAAGTATTGTTTCTCAGAAATATATTTTTTGGGTATAGCCTTAAGCAAGCTTTGTATTAGCTATTTTATTTTAAAGGTTGTAGTTTTTAGAACACAAGCGTTATTAAAAAAAAACTCGACAAACTTTAGCTCTGATTTCTGATTCTCTTTCCATTCTTTTTTCTCATATAATACATTATTAATGAACATCGCATTATTGTAAAGAAAAGAATTACTAGGCAAATTTCATTCAAGTCAATTACATTTCAATAAAAAGTAATTTATCAAAAATTAATAATCTCAATCATATTTTTTTTACTAACCCTAAATTCAATTGGAGTAACGTCATATAATTGATAGTATTGAAAAAAATCAGTTTATTATAAAAAAATACATTTGAAATTTAAATTGTACATTTAATATTTATTATGCAAACATATTAATTTGTTGAAAATAACAAATATTTTTGTTTGTGTTCCGATTTTACTATCCCAGTATATATGACAATTATTTTTTTTCTACCGTCAAAAATTCTGGAAAACCCTCGTTTTCTTTAATTAATAAAAGTCACGAAAACTCTTTTGTCATCCACGGATAAGTGATGGGCATTAAGAGAATTTTTAATGAACTGTCACATTTTATAATTAGTTCTAGATAACGGGTTCCATAAGTTATCTTGTCAAGGAAATCCGTTTCTGTTAATGTGAACAACATTTTTTTGCTGAGTGTTGTGCTGAAGCTATTAAAATACTCATAAATTTTAATTCACGAAAAAAAATAATGAAGGCTCTAATAAAATGACATGAATGTATGCACACATCAATCTTAAATTACTTTTAATACATATATCAACAATTTTTAAGCTCATGTAATATTTCCCTTTCTTACATTATGTATTCATTTCATTTTTAACTATCAATAATCAAAATGTTTATGATACATTTATAAGTAAAAAGATTTTACTAAAGATTTTACAACTCATGAAAAATTGAGGTTAAAAAAAACTTCATTCGATATTTAATTAACTATTCCCTATCACGATAGAGCTATGTTACTGTATGATGCTAATAAACCTGCACATTGTCTACATAATTGTGTGTGATTGCGCATGCATATATAATATATATATAGCCAAAATTTTCTACACACACACATATATACATATATATACTAGCCATTACCCACCCGCTTCGCGGGGTATTTCATGATGTTTTATAAATTTATAATGTTTATGTATATATATAAATTATTGATATATTTTAGCATTAATAATTAGATTGTATTGAAAAATATACATATACCTGTAACTGTCGCCTCTTGATAATAAAAAAGGGGTAGAACCTATCTAATTATATGTGTCTGTGTGTTGACACGCATAATAATTTAAAATGAAAAGTATTATGTTACAACACATTTTTAGTAGCTTAAAAGATAATATCTTAATTGCTAAGAAATGTTTTATAAATAAATATTATAATTTATTTTTTTACTGGAATAGGATAGTACTTGTATGCATTATAACTTTTTTCATTTACTTATGATGATGGCTAGGTTGTTGAAGTAAATATGTTTTTATTAAATAGGCATCCTTTTGTTGGATGATAATCCAATGTATTTTAAATTTAGGCACATACGCAACACACCCAAACACAAAGTATAACACATTAGAAGATGGGCACACAGTTAGGGTCCCTTTATAAAAACAAGTAGCGGCCGGGGAATATTCTCTGAAACGGGATTTTTATATAAAAAAGCAACCGGAAGTTCAAAAACTCACATGACTTCCACACAAGGATATCTCTTCCAAAAAGTCCAGATAATCGGGGATGATGAACGTTATATAATACTTACATTAAATACGCTGAGTTTCAAAGAGATAAAATTACAATTATATCCTTGAAGGCGAGTAATCAAAAGTTCTGGAGGGTCAGGACCATTAGAAATTAAAAACCTTTTAAGATGAAAAGAACTTTAATTACACACATGCGCTTTAAAAAAGAACTATGCTAATGCACAAAGGGGCTTGAAAACGTGATCAGTCGCAGGTGCATAATAACGCTTCTTAGTGATTGCTGCGTATTTCAATCTTTTCTCACTAAAAATGCTTAACATTTTTCAAAACGTTTGGCTTCCCTCTTCCCAACCATTAGGTATTCCTTGTATCTGATTAAAAAATAAATAACTTAAGAAAAGTAATATTGCTACTAAAATATGAATATTCGAATACACTTACGAGATAAGAAGGAATTATAACGAACTAAATACCTCTGAATTTCAGCTTTCTCTTGTCATGCAACCTCAAGTCAAAAACTTTAATTTTTAAATCTTTCTTCCAATACTCCAGAAAATATTCGAATCCAAATTTTAAGATCAGAAATCTTGCAAACTATCTTCAATTCCAATCGAATCAGCTTGCGGTTTTAAGAAACATGTAGGTAAAAACAACTTTAATTGATTGGATAAACTGGAATACGTGGCCCCCTAAGGATCCTTTCAGACGAGTATTGTGCTACATGTAACAGAAGGCGCCGACAGTTGGGAGCTAGTTTTAAATAGAAATTTCCTGGGTCCCCCCCCCTTTGCAAGTAACTGGCACTCACTCCTGTGCCACTCCCTGAAGCACTCCGAAATCTCCTGTACCACTCTCTACTATTTGACTGAACTAAAAGGATATTATAGAAGCTACGCTCTTCATATGTGGTTACTTCCGCTCTGGAAATGAAGAAAGCTCTTTTCAGTCAACTTTGATTCCGCGTGTGAAGGGAATTCTCTTCGGAGGAGTAGTGATAGAAAACGATTTGTCTGGCAGAAAGTTGCATTTCGTGAAACCGGCCTAATTATCAGATACGTGTGCAGCGTTCTCTTCCTTGAAAAAAAAAACTCTCACAAATTCCAAAGGAATCAGAGAACCGACACATGCTTCAGATTCAACCCCTAAAGATCCAACAATGATTGCAATTCTTTAAGCTGTGTGCGAAAAAAAATCAGTATTAATTTGCTCCTACATCAGAAAAATTACATGAAACTAATTGATTACATTTCTGTGCATTATAATAACACGTAAGATAATGAAAATGATTGGTCCAAATAAAGAATCCATATAACTTAAGAGTTTGACTTTTTTAATTCCAAAGAGTAGATCTCACTCTTTCTGTATATATGTATATATTTCGATATATATCTTGTGTTGAAATTTTCAATCTATAATAATATACTTTTTATTCATCCACTCGAGTTCAAATACATTTTTTTAAACTTGTAGTGGATAGCACTGGTTGCTAATACAATTGTGTGAATATTTTCTTTCAAATTATAAATAATTAATTAAATTTAATTAATGAACAAGTAGTAACAAGCAAAATCCAACAACATATACAGAAAAGAAAACCGTTCGTTATTTCCCTGTAACGCAATGGATAGCGCGTTGGGCTTCTAATCCAAAGGTCGTTTGTTCGAATCCCACCTGGGATACCCTAATTTCAGATCCTTGTACTATAGCATTTTATTCGTATAACTAAACTTAATTAATGAATAAATAGTAACAAACAAAAAATAGTTCAACATCTTAAATAAAAAGGAAAATAGAAAATTGCAAGAAAAATCGCTTTCTTGTTTGTCATTTAATATTGTGATTCTGTCATATATACATACATATATTTGTATTAATCGTAAATATTTAATAAAAAGTAATTAAAATTTTTTCTTTGTTTTGACCTAAGTAAGAATTGACTTACATTTTTTTATATTACTTGTATAAAATCTTTTTTTTTATTTGTTAGTTTTTTTTGCTTTATAGAAAATGTATTTTTTTATACAAGTAAATTTAAAAAAAATATCAAACTCAGGTAAATATGTGTTTAATAAGTTACCTACTATATCAAATAAATAAATAGAAAAGCTACTCACACATCACGATATCTTAGGAACTATTATATCTTCAGACTTGAAAATTAGCAGGTATGTTCTTTTTTTGGGAGTAAAGATCCCCTAAGAACAGGATTTGCAAAAATCGGCTTCCAAGGGAAGTTTGCTAAGCGTTAAGAGCTGTTATAGGTAAATGATCTAGTTTTGGAACTATTAGACCTAAAGTTGAAATTTTTCAGAAAATTTACTTTCATGAAGTAGAGATTCAAAAATGAGAAGAAGAGGAGAGATTTAAAAGAGGTATTGTGTGTGAAAATCGAACCCTAAGGGGGATTGTGCGGACTTAAGAGGAGTTGGGAAAGAAATACATTTCCATTTTTTTAACTATTAGATCTAAATACTTGAAATTTGTCAGGGATGTTTCTTTCATAGAATAAAGATTTGCTACAACTAGAATTTAGGGAAACTCGATCCTCAAGGAGGAGGGAAAATGCGAGTGGTTAAGGGGCGGTATAAATAAATATTCCTTTTTTCAACTATTAGACTCACATAGATGAAATTTGGCTGGTATGTTTCTTTCTTGGAAGAGAGATTCTCTACAAAACGAGTTTGTAAAAATCTCCCACCCAAAGGGAGTTGTGAGGGTTGAGGGGCGTGATAGATAAATATTCCTGGTTTTAAACTATAAAAACTACAGAGTTGAAATTTGGCAGACAAGTTCTTTTCATGAAGTAAAAATCCGCTGTAGAAGAGGTTTCAAGTTAATTGACCTCCGGGCAGTGTTGCTAGGGATTAAAGAAGTGTATAAATCAATAGTATGCCAGTTTGCAAGTATTGAATTAGACAGAATTAAACTTTTTTGACAAAGGTTTTCTTTACTACAGTTGCCAAAGGGCAGTTAAACTTTACATTTAATCTCGTTCCCAACATCCACACCACCGTGGTAGATCTCGAGAGGGATGACAAGTTGTACACAATGGGTTACATTTCTTCCATTAACTCTCAGCTCGCATGATCTTATCTTCCCATCGCATTCCTGATGTAGGTTCATCTTTCTAGCTTTCTTCTACATGTGCCGTGGTCGGGTGTCTTTTGCATAAGCACAATATCTAGAACTGAGATGTTAATGGTACTGTCCTTGTTTCGAACTTGATGGAAGGATCGTGGTTGAAAAGGATATTTTTCCGATAATTTTTTTTCTAAAAACAGCCAAGAAAGTCCTGCAGCTACTTGTAGATTTTATTAAGTCTTGCTTTTCTAGCCTGGATGGAATGGTCGTTAGTTTTCGCCTCGTCAAGAATTGAGAGAACCGCAGAGTTGTTATTGATCTCCTCTTCGTAGACTAATGGTCGACTATTAAAGCGGCTTCTATTCCAATGAGAACAGTGAACAGACTTTTCTCGTCTAGTAGTGCTCGTTCGAGTACCTTTCACAGAACCTATTTGAGAGTACCTATTAGACGTTCTCACCAGATTCCCCTCCAAGCCGCTAGTGGGGCGATGAAACGCCAAGTTATGCCCTTCTGGGCATAATATTGTTGAGTTTTAGCTGATGATAGAGTTTGCCATAACAGGATCAGTTCCTTATTTGCTGCATGAAAGGTGTTAGCATAGTCTGCGTAGATTGTGTGGGAGAGTCCTCTGTGACTAACAAATCGCTGTAGTGCTAAGAGAAATTTGTCGGTGGTGAGATTTGACAGGAACTCAATGTGCAGTGCACGCGTTGTTGCAAAAGTAAATATTGCTATGTAGGCTGTGCCTCTTGGTTTCCAACAGCGGATATTTACAGGTCCAGCAAAATCAATCCCTATGATAGTAAATGGAGCAGATGGTACAACCCTTTCAGAAGGTAGAGGATCTTCGATTTGCTTTCCACATTTTGCTTTGAAAAGCTTACAAGGTAGGTATTTGGGAAGAACTTTCTTAATTGTTTGACGTCCTCTTAACATTTAGAGGGTAGAACGTAACTAGGAGAGAACAATATGCACACCTAAATAATTGAGATGTGTGTGAGTATGCTGGATCAAAAGATGGACAAAAGAGTGATTTCCATCGAGTATTAAGAGGTGTTGAATATCTAAAGGAATGTCAAAGAATTGTAATCTTTCCCCAAGGTGCAAGTAATCATCTTTGAAAACGGGATTGAAAAAAGAAATTTTGAATTTTTTTGTAAAGGACGTCCCTCTTTTAAGGCATTAATTTTAGCTGAAAAGCATTGCTTTGCACAGTTTCTATCCAATATTCTTTAGCCTTTTTTATTCCATTACAATTCCAATACTTCAACAATAAGACCTACAAATGTGGAATTTGGTAGACATATTCCTTTCAAGGAGTAGAGTTCATTTTCAGAACGAGTTTGCAAAAATCATCCTCCCAAAAGGGAGGCGATTGGTAGGGGTTAAGGAGCGTTACAGATAAAAACTCTGGTTTTTGAAGTGATTTTCTGGTTGATAAACATGCTTCGTTTGTTGAATAGAGATCATCATAGAACGGATTTTTCGAAAATCGACTCCTATAGGAAAGTGGGGTATTGTTGGGGTGTATTGACAAAAAAGTATATTCCTGTTATTGAAATACTGGACTTAGAGTAACGAAATTCGGTTTGCATACTCCTTCGTTGAATTGAAATCCACTAAGAACAGGTCTTACAGAAATCGACTCTCAACGGAGTTTACGCGGATTATTGATAAAACAAATAACCCCATTTGTTTTAAACGTTAGATTTAGACATTTAATTTAGAAAGCATATTAACTTTGCTAAATAGAGCCAACTAAAAATGGGTTTTGTGAAAATCCACTTTGAGAGCGTAAGAGATGACTCTACTTGAGTTCTTTTTCTACTTTGAGATTCTTTTGCTATTTAGAAATCCTGTCCTTTTTTTTAAAAAAAAATTAAGAATTGAGAGTTAAAAGAATATTTTTAATACAATCGGATGCTTAATGCTAGGATTTAGATAACCATACTTATACATATATAAACAGTATATATTATTAGAGCATTATGAAGATCCCCAGCAAAGAAGTAGAGTAACAGTTAAAAATAATTTTTTAAGGAGACAGGATACGACAGTTTGTAGGAACAGTGCCCATTCCGCGGCAAAATATAGTTGCATACACAGAACGTGATTTTATATAGGGATTTAAGTGTATGTACTGTTCTAGTTAATAAAAACGATTATATTTTGCTTTAATGGAAATTGCTAAACAAATACTTTTGATAAGGTTTAAAACAAGTAACTTATTCGCAATCCCAAGTATTGTTTCTCTTTATTTATTTTGCTTCAAAGAAGAACAGACACAGGAATATTTTTGCCTTCACAACAAGAATGGAACCCTTTCCTTTTTCTCATTTATTTTTGTAATTATAAATGTTTTTCTAGCAATTATAGCAAAGCTTATCTCTTAGTGTGCCATAAGATGTTATGACTCTGGAAAAATAAGTTCTGTGAGATACTTTTTCCGATAACGAATATCTGTAATTGGTTAGTAGAAGGTCACAATAGGAAATCGTTTTCACAGAAAATAAACAAGAAAAAAAGTTTTTAGTCAATAAAAACATTTGGTTTTCACATATTGTAGAGTAATAGCATACAGCTTTATTTATTAATACATATCTGTGAATTGTTTTGTACCTATCTTGAATAAATACTACTTTGAAATCGATGGAAAAAAACTTTTCACACAGCTAATTATTATTTCTAAAAAATATGTATATTCTTTTATTTTGTCAAAAATACTTTAATGTACATTTTAATTAACGTTCAAGTTTTAAGACTAATTTGTAGTAACATAAACCTTTTACACACTAAATATCGACTTTTACTGACATGCTAGCATCGAAGCAGGGCATGTACGCTCAAAGAAAGAAAAAGATTAACTCTCTCTCTCAATGGTAGCATTTAAATATTAATGGAAAGCATTATAAAATTTTCAACGTCATGATATAAAAATAATATAAATGAAGCTGAAAATTAATTTAACAGGAAAAAATGCAATCAAGTTCAATAAGAAGCAAATTATAAATTAATTCGTAATTTTACAATTTCAAATTAATGACTGATCTTTAATGTCTCCTTTTGAAGCAATACAATTAAATTTATATTCTTGATAGATTCAGCACACATCCATCAGCCACTATACATGCATGCCCTGGGTGGGACATTTTATAACAAATGAGTATAACTTCTTAAACTTAAAAAAAGGGTTTTTTTCCCCCAATAGTACTGGATGGTAGCGGAGAAGTTAAATGTCGACTTCTTTCAACCTTCTTTTAATTCAAAGATTAGACAAGGGTACACAGTGTATGTGTATGTGTGTGCGTGATACTGAAAACACTACAAAAAGGAATTACCGAAAAATAATGCGATGTTCTGGGTAGATATTCTTGGCAATGTAACTGATATGAAATGATTGGCTTTTCCGCCCACGTTCATTTTCTCGAGAATGAGCAATATCTCTTCCGTTATTTCTGCTAAGGAAACCATTTTGGATTTTTTTTCTAAAAGAACGAGTTATCAGGAATATAAGTCACCTATAACTGTTACAAGTTTCAGCAGGGGATGATATTTGAAGGAGCATGATGATCTGGCTAATAAATACAAGTTAGTGCATACTTCAAACATCTGACATGAAACTAGACACGGAAATAATAGTTGGAAAATATAAATGTGTCAAGTTTGATGATGGCCATGGAGGTCAAAGAGATGTCAGAACTCAAGGATCATTACGCGTCAATTTGTGGCTGGCTGTCTTAACTTAAGGCATCGTTTTAGAAGGTTGTAATTGATCTTACAGAACAGACGACTCCGTTTGAAATGACCAAAATCGAGTGACAGGGACAAAGGGTCAGAGCCGTGCTTCAAACGACTCACGCTTCCTTTGTCTTACGACATCCCCGTACGTGAATGTGGCATTGATGTGGTCATAAGACCAATCCGGCAGCTTTTATGAAATGCACCATCAAGCTAATGCACTGCATCAGGTTTCATAGTGCGATAACATATTATAGCGGGGACTGATTGTATGCCTTACCACTGCCACGCTCATAAGATGAACTATGGCAAATGGTTGGCAATAAATGGAGATTCTTCCTTCAGGACGCCATTCACGCTCTTATAGACTTAGTAGCTATATATATATATCTGGCGCTCTCTCTGTAAATACTCTACAACTGGGGTTGCCAACCTTTTAGTTGTGGCGTGCCAAAACCATTCTACCATATGATTCAGCGTGCGGCATAGTAGGACATTTTCGAAAAAATTCGATTCCCGTGATAATCCATGCAGAGTTAGAGAATAGGGCAAATAACATAGATTCATGGTTTTATTATATACTAATTTTGTATCATTTAAAGATATTTCTTATCACAAGAATAAACAGAAAAAAGTAAAACTAAAATAAAACCGAGATAATAAAAAAAATTAATTGCACATATGTTATGTATTTTTAAACATATTTTTAGTAAGCAATTGGGAACATAAATATAACTATTTCTCTTCATTATAGTTAAATAAAAATATAAATAAAAATTCTAATGTGAACCTAGGTCTCGCACTGCTCTACTTTCATATCACAAAATTAAGGGTATAGATGTGACTTTCAAGTTGAGACGATTCTAAGCATTCAGTTGTTAAATAATTTCTTTGCAGACTCGAAAATCTTATCTTATAAAACATCTTTAATTTTGAGGAAAGATTTTTTTTACTTAGATATGTAGAACCAAAAGAAGAAAGCAAAGCACTTGGAATTTTCTCTCTTCAAGCGATTAAATCTCTCGATTGAATAATTTATAAAATATCTCGAAATAATTCTGAAGATGTTTGTCAAATAAGGTCCATTAAAAATTTATCAACTTCCATCCACTCAACAAATGATAAATTTGTATGATGCAGAGTGCCGATGAGAATTGTACCGCGTGATACATGTGGCACGCGTGCCATAGGTTGCCGACCCCTGTTCTACAATCAACTAACGCCGCTTGCTCTATTTGTTAAGAATATCATTTCAAAATAAACATCACTTATTGTTCGATATTGCTTTTCTATATTAACAGAATTTCTCCGATTTCAATCCATTCCTTGTGATTGTTGAATTTTAAATGTTACTTAGTGAGAATGAAATATAAATTTCCTTCAGTAGTTTTCTTTTGAAAAAGAAAAACTACGGTGAGGAAATAATGTTTTTTTTTTTGAATATTTATAATTTTATAGCCTTAAGAATTACTGAATGTCATTTACTTTGTAAAAATATTTCTAATTTTTATCACATATATAGGTTTTTCTTATTGATCTGATGTTTATTACTCTCCTATATATTTAATTCAAATTTTTATGCATTGAAAAGGACCACATCATTTAAGTAATGAGTAATGATGCGTTATTTTTATGAACATTCCTGCCTTATTTAGAATAATTGAATACAAAATGCTAGAATAATTTAAAATAATTTATCTTAAAGTATTCAAATAAAGTTTAGATACTATGTTAAACTTTCCCTGAATGTAAAATACAACTTACGTTTTAAAGAAATATACATTTAGTTAAAATCAGTTAATAAAGAATTTGATTATACACCTGTCAGTTTTGGAGATAAAATAACAAATTCAGTTCTGAAGACTTTAATAAAAAAGCAATGATATATCTTATGGCATTAAACAAATAAATATCTCTTCAGTATCAATGACAAGAACAGAATATTAATCAGTCTAGAACTCGTAATTATTAATAATGATCAAGTTACCAGTTTGACATCTTAGCTGCTCATGGCTCGTAATTTTTACATATTTGTATACCATGACTTTGGACAACCGTTTTTTCAAACAGCAGTGTAAAAATGCGTTTCGTAATGTCTGAAATCTGCACTTAAGAATTACGAAAATTTGCTCGGTATTATGATGAAGCTATAGAACTGTTAATTTAATTATCAATGGATCTTCTAAAAAGCATTTGGTATGAAGTGAAAAGAACATTATTAATATATAAGGAGACTACTTACGAATATTTTTGTTTGAAATATTAAGAATAATGTTTGAGCCATAGATATTTCATCATTTGTTTATCTTTTAAACAATTATTTTCGAAGAAATTTTATTTTTATCGATTTAAAGGCATTGCGATTTCAAAATGAGTCTCAAATGAAAAAAAAAGCAAGAAATATACAATTTTACTAAGAAATTGCAAAATAATGTCTTTACACTTTTTTATAAGAAACAAAGTTGTTAAATCTGGTAAATAATTACTAAGCGCAAATATATAATCATACACTATTCTTTAGAAAAGCTCTGTTTTCTAGGAGCAGTAGGAAGTTTTTCCATTTTTTTAAGAATAAAATGTTTGCACATTTCGCGAAAAGTATTTTGAGTCGAGAAAAACGTGAATCAATAACATTTGTGTAATATATATAATCTAAACAAGTTTCCTGCACATAAATCGAGGGCTCATTCAGATAATAAATTTATTCTATAGAAAGTTTCAAAAATAAATAGATTCCCATTAAAATTTTTTTTTACAAAAATTAAGAAAAGAGAAAACAGTTTAGAAAGCCCAAAATGACTTCGTCCCTTGAATGTAATGTTTGCTATGGTAAAGTATGACAAACTTAGCAAATAACTTCAAAATGCAAGATTTTATTTCAACAGACTTTTAATAAATTATAGTTGAAAAAAATCTAAAAAAACACGCTTTTACAGTGAATCGAACTAAAAAGTAAAAAAAAATATATTCTTAATATATAAGAATAAAATGATTAACTAGAAAATTAATGTCATTGGGGTAAAAGCGTGGGGTGCTTTTTACACTAACTCAGCATTTCGGAATAGAACTAGTAAGAAATTATAGCAATTCATATAGAGCACCCCACGCTTTTACCCCAATGATATTAATTTTCTCGTTATTTATTTTATTCTTATATTAAGAATTATTGTTTTACATTTTTGTTCGATTAACTTTAAAGGGTGTTTTTTAGTTCTTTTGAACTATAATTTATTTTCCCTTTTTAAGTTCGATCTACAATAAAAGCGTGTTTTTTTAGTTTTCCAACTATTATTTTCTCATTGTAGAATTTATTCTTGACTTTGATATTTGCAGTCAGAATTACGTAGCTGCTAGAATTAGTCTTGCTCTTAAATGGATATTAATTAACGGGTTTAAAGTGTTTTCATTCTCTCCATTTACGTAACCTAGGTTCAGTCTCGTATCGTTATATTTCAAAGATCCCGTCTCTATAGATACACATGCCAAACTAACAAAAGTGTATTAAGAAGAAATATTAAGTGTCAATCGTATTATCTCCATTTAAACGTATTGCTATAAAGTTATTTCTTATCATCATTTCTTAAGGTATTGCTTTAAAAAATAAATATATAGCAGTTCCCCACGCGAATCCCCACGACCACTTGTTTTTAGACGATTTTTTTTGTGTGTGATGAGAGACTTTTATGGCAAGAATAAATGCATGAAAATTACAATTGAAAGATTTGTAGACTTGCCATCATGCTTGTACATAAGGTAAATCGGGGGAAGTTGCCACATTTAAGGATTTTTAGATTAGTAAATTGAAAATTGAAATGGCAAGACCATGAAAAAAATACACTTTAATTGGTTATATGTATACAAGTTAATTCTCTTGATAGTATGAAAGTAAATTAGAAATTTCATGCCGAAAAAATTCATTTAATTGTGGCATGTTCCCCCATATATGGAGGAAGATGCTACTAGTCATATAACAGTAGATGTTCCAATGATAGCCTACACAATATTTCACTCAGTGCAAATAATTATTATTGCAATCTTCGTGGAACCATTTGTTTCGTTCAATGCACTGAATCTAGTCACACTTGGGACCTTTTTAGCATAAAAGTACCATTTATACACAGCATAAAAATCGTTACTGTTTCCTCATCAAAAGTGTCACTAGTATCTAGAGAAATTTCTTCGCTTGACGATGACAAACTGACACGTCTCTTTCTTCTGTTTCTTCGAAGATTTCTTGTTATTGGTTTTGACAGTACCCACTTTTTCCCGAACATTGCTCTCCTATCTTATTCAGTTAAGACTTCTGAAGTTAGTTTTTTTGCGTCAGCTTAGTTTGCGTTTACTGACAAAGGGAAAATGAGTCTGTGCTCCCGTATTCTGTGCTGGCGGAGGCAACCGATGGTTATAGACCACTTATCACTAATCGCATTTAAGTATTATTAATTATAATTATTATTATTAATTTCATTTATATTGTATACCAGTATACAGGGCTACAAAATTAAAAAATATCTAAAAATTATTTAAAAATTAAATTATTTCTTAATCATATGTCGTCTTCCCCCATGTATAGAGGGAAAATGCTACACAGGCTAATTTAATTTTTTACTACAGTGTTATGTCTGCCTCTATGTACATCGTACGTGCAACATAATGCGTAACTCACTTATGTTGCTAATATCTTATTTAAAATAAAACGTACGTTTATGAACTTTAAATATGAGGAACGGAATATTTTAATAGTTGTACTCACCACTTTAAATGTTTGCGAGATCCAAAAATAACACCTATTAAAGACGATTAATTCAGATAAATTCATGAGCCACACTTAATGTCAGACCACACTCTTCCCACACATGGCCCAGTATTGTTATCTATACACGCGTAATAGTACTATTAACAGACTGGTATATTCCCGTGAATTACTTAATATATAAATTTCGTAACAAAAAATTATAAAGAATAATCTGCATTACTCAAATTGAATTTAGGAACACACAATTGGTAATGTTCAAAGTGATTTTCTGATTTAAAAAAATAATCAAACTGAGGTTTTAGAATTTAAAACTCATGAACGTAAAGAGAAAAATGTTAACAACATTGTTTACTGAGAAAAACACACACCATAATTAACGTTTGAGGAAAAAATAAATAGGAATTTTCTTTTGTAACAAAGATAAGAAAACGTTATATAAAGAATTATGAAAGGCTTCACGATAATCTGTCCACTATCTTTAACTCGAAGAATGGAACTCAATACTTTGTCTTTGGTATTTGTTTTCTACTGAGAAAAAAAAATATAGAGGAAGAGAAAAGGATTACTTATTGTCATCCCATGAAGTGAGAACTTTTTTTCCCTTTTCCTTTGTAACAATAAAAGTTTTTCGAACATTGAGAGTAGAGCTTTTGTCCCTTGTCACATTCTATAAAAAATCATGGTTCTGAACCAAGGGATTCTAGTGTATATATCTTCCAATCATGAAAGACTATAATTAGTTGGGAAATGTAGGATGTTGAGCAAAGTTAATTAATCGTCAGCAAAATAAAAATGAAACTTTATAAGCTAACAAAAATAATAGAAGAAAATAAATTAACGAAGAATTTATTTCTGAGCTATCTCTTAAGCTGCTTATAAGTTACCAAATTTTATTTTGCTGACTGTGCTTTTCCTATATTCTTGTTATAATTTAATTGGGTACTTGAAAACACAATAAGAGAAATAGAAAAAAAATAATTTAAATAATATATGCCATTGTCAAATTTTTTTAAAATTTACTTGTAGATATTATTTTTAAGGAAACCAAAAGAAAAATATATTTAAAGAATCTTTGTAATGACAAATGTACGCTACGACAAGAGTCATAAGGCGAACTTCTTGTCGAGTATAAATTATATTTCTTATTAATGACTTTTTATATGCTGATCGAATAGTAGTAAAACAACTGAGATACCACAAATAATTTTCGTATTTATTATCATAGAAAAAATAGTCTTAATGTCCATAGTTTAAAGAGACATAATTTCGGATGTTGAATGATTAATTAGTTAACAATATTACCAAGGACGTCTTAAGACTCTTTGAGGCCCTGGGCCCCTATGCAAAAGTAGGCCCTACCTGAGATCTTTAAAAGTAGACAGTATATAGCATGTATTATCAAATACTCGATCAAACGGTGATTTGAAACAAATAAATGAGCACGATACACATCTCTAAGAACTTAGGCATAAACTGGCTTGGCCGATGACCGCATTTCTACTAAATAAGTTGCATGATTGTTTATGGCATTAGGTCTAGACCTAGACTACCCCTCAGTCACCACACACAAAAAAACAGTCTTACCACCTTTTGCCACTTTTGTAGTTGGCAAGTAGTTTGAAATTCCCTGCTTTTCAGAGAACATGTACGGAAATAATATTTGACCCCACTAAAATTATACGGATCATGAGTCAAAAAGAAAACGAGGCTCCCATCGAGAGCGAGACCCTCGGCCCAGCTGGCCCATGCTTTAAGACGTCTCTGAAGATTACTGATGTTAAGTTTCTTACAGTGTCACAATGGTATCTAAGAAATGAATAGTCCTACGACACGATGTTATAAATGTTACTGTAATCTGCTCATTTAGAGGAAACTCAAGAAAATCATTTTTATGGGGGTATATTCTGGATATTAGCTTCCTAAAGTAGCACCTACGAAACCTTGATATTCGTGAATGACTGAGGTGATCCATGGTAAGTTACTCGTAAGATTAAATTAATGGTACATTGATAATGAGGGTGGGTCAACAAAAGGTTTAATATAAAGTAAAATATTCGAGATTCGTTTCCAGTATTATTAAAGTTAAAATAAGTTCAAATAATTTTGGCAAGTTAAAAGAAAATTAAGTGAAAAATTAAAAATTTTAGTGCAAAATATTATGGATAGGTACATAATATACATATTATGAAAAGCGTTGCAAGGCAGAAGTCGGGCCAATAGCTGATGCGACCGTCCATGCAGGTTTAAATCGGAAGGAAATCGCGTTGCTACGTACAATAATTTACAGAAAATATGGATGTATAAAGTACTCAGGTATCTAGTCATCAGTTTAGTTTTGTTTTGTGTATAATCCCAAAGAATAAAGTGAATGCAACAAAATGTGCTCGGTTTTGAACTGAAATCAGTGTTATTCTTTGTCTTGTTGACTGTTAACGTACGTTATTTAAGTACGAGTATTAAATATAATTGCGCGTGTGTCTGTGATATCTTGTGCATAAACATATCAACAAAAGTTAAGTTTTCGTAAAGTTAATTTATAAAAAAGCTTATGATATAATATTCATCAATATTATTTTCATTTATAATTTTCAGGTCAACAAAGTTAGTTTTGCGTAATTTTTCTATAATACATTGAATTATTGTTATTCCAATTGGGTGTTCATGGCCAAATTATTGGTATAAGAAAGCGTCCATGAGCCCAGTAAGTTCGGATTACTTTTAGATTATTTCACTCAACAATTTTTAGTTTTATCTCTTTTAAAACAGATATTTTTTTTCGATTTTTGAAAGAACATTTCTTTTAGAATAATTCTCGATCTGATGGTGAAATAAGTAATAAAATTTAATTGGAACTTTTGACAAGAAAAGTCCCAATGCTTGAAAGTGTTGCTATGTCTGAAACTTAGTCTTTTGACTCCCTTCTCAATAATTCAAAATTTTCTGAAAAATTTCTGTAAAAATAACTTTATTATATATCCGCTAGCTCTAAAATATAACTATCATTTTTGTGCTTCACTGTTTTACATATAATACTTTTTGCTGAGCTTCGTTGTTGTTACTGTGATTATTATTTGGGTATAAGATAAATTTAAAGAAATTTCAGATGTTATATTGTAAACAATTTTTACTATACCTATTATGAATGCGATAATATTAATACATCTGAATAAGATTTATAATTGCTCTAATAGTCCATTTTGGAGCCCAAATATGAGTTAGTATATAAAAATCAGAAAAATCTTAGTTTTAATACAATAAAAATCAATTAAAATGTAATAAAAATATCCAGTTCACTGGGTATAAATTAAAATAACTTAGTTGTGTATTGAGTGCATATTACACTATTACACATGGTATAAAAGCAAGTATAGGAAATCATTGTACAATGAGCTACGGAAATTTTTGTTTTCATTTAAATTTATGGATGCACTTGAAATATATAAAAAGAAAACTGTTCCTAACTTTCTTCCTTTTTTTTAAAAAAAAAAAAAGATTGGTATTGATAATATATTTAGTTTATTTCCAATTAATTATTGGTTTTCTGACATTCCATTTACGAAATGTATTTAATATTATTTCAATAAAGCAAACAAGTTTAAAAAAACGTAACATATTGTATTCAGATTAATGAAGAATGTGAAAGTTAAAACCATTTTTTTAGTGTTGAATAAAGATTAACTCTATTTATAAGAATATTTAAGATGTATTAGCGAACATTAACAAAAATAAATTGATTTTTTTTTCTATTTTTCAAATAAACCTTCTTTTAAATAAAAAAACTTTCCTAAAATTTGGAATGATTTTTCTTTTACTATTTTTTCGAACTTATTTAAAGAAAATGAGCACAGAAATGTAAAACCCATCCCATTTTCTCTTATATCACAGTGTTTCATTGAAGTTTTAGCATTCCAGGAAATATAAAATTTTACTTCCACCTGAAGTTCAGTGAAAAAAAATTTAAATCAATTTTAACTCTTAGAAGAGTGGTCTAACCGTAGTTTGTAAAGAGTTTGGAAATTCTTTTGCATGCAGGAATATCTTATTCAGCCTGACACTTTTAGGAGTTTCAGAAGTGACAGGTGTACTATTTATATAGTTCTCGAACTCTATTCAAAGGAACGCTTTTCAAGAACTCTTTTAACGGTTAAAACATATCTTAGCGGAGCCTGAAAAATAATACGTAGAGTTCTTTGGTATAATATTTACAATTTATATCAAAATATTTTAAACACAATTTTGTAATGTCTAAACTGTGGTAATTGTATTTTTAGATTTTTTTTAGTTTTTTAGCGTATATATAAAATGCAATAATTCACTTGAAATTTCTCTGAAGTGATCCTATTTAATTTACAATGGTCATGAGCCCTCCAAGACTCTGTGTAATCATTAATTCGCCTAGAGGGAAATATATTGTTAACCACAACTATCTCCTAAACCACAGCCACGTTCCCATTTTATAAAAATAATATGATGCAATGTTACATCAGCATCCATATTACATTACGTTTTCTGACCAATCACAAAAGTTTTTGTCTTAAATCCCATCATTTTAAAAGCTACCGATTGAGACATCTATAAAAAGCTGATACCTCCAAAGCAAGCAAAAACGGTTTTGTGTAATGTTCTGGGTATAGCATGCGGTTTTCCGCTTTCATTTGTGTTGTGTTCAATTTTTGTTTGTGTTGAAAGTGTTTTAATTAACTAAATAAAAAATATGGATTATAAAATACCAAGAAACCTCGATATGTAAACGACTAAAAGCTCACAAATGATTCTCTCCCTAAAAGATTTTTATTCTCTTGAAATTATACATATATAAATATATATATTGTAACATTTTTGGAGATATTAGTGTCTAGGGTTTCCAGGAAAGATCAGCGACAGTACATTAAACACAGTTTTATTATTACTTTTACTTAAGGTATGTGACTTTTTGTTTTTAAATAAATGAATTTAGTTTTTAAATAAATGAATTTTCCACTAAATAAACACTTTTTTAAATTTAAAATGGGGCAAAACACTACGAATTCAAGTACAATTTCCAAAAAAAGTTTCAAATATTTTAGATATATTGGGAATTTTGAGTGAAACTTTAGGGAAAAATTACAGTTACGGTAAATCTTGTATTGAAAATTCTAATTATCATATTTCAATAACATATATACAGTACATAAATAACATCATTATCTGTGCTTAGAGCAATAAGATATGAAATACATTTGAAAAGCTTTGAAATATATAATTTTTATGCAAGAACACAATATTTTACAAATGTTATTTTACAAAAAAATTGCAATAAAATACATAAATATATACACATAGTCCATACTAGGGATAAAACAAAATAAAACATTTTATGAAAATTTATATTCACTATCTTAAAAAGAAATCCTGTAGTGAACTTTACCGTGGAGCAAAAATTTGAAAAACATAGTTTTTCAGAAAATGCATTTAAAGATTTTAATACAGTATAAAACATTTTCTACTAAATGCACATGTTTTTAAATTCACCATATTTATAGGTCAAGATCTCTTTAGCTTCCTATTTAACTAATTCGCAATTTTTTTTTAACCTTTTGCTTTTTTCTGGAGAGTTTTATAGACTATAACATTTGTCGTTTTAAGTGAAATTTTGGTAAAAAATTGCAGTTAAACAAAATTCTAAACATTTTTTTCAAAAAAAATTATACTGTATGTGAATAGCATCTTTATATTTGTTAGGCATTAAAATATTTGTACTACTTATGAAAGTTTTTTTTAAATATGAACAATTTTATGAAAAAACACGTTTTTTTAAAAAATAATAATGATTTTTTTTTCATAAAAAAGCAATGAAGTACATAAATATATACACAGAGATTAGATTTTGATTCATAACTCAAATAAAACTAAATAAAGCATGTCCTGAAAATTTCAATTCAATATCATAAAAATATTTTGTGTAGGAATCTATTTCCGGATTTGTAAAACCCATTTCTGGTTTACTAATTTTGCTATAACCTTGCTTCTAAATTTTGCAGAAATAAAGATCGAGTGTTTTTGGAAGTATGCACTGTAAAATAAATGCATAAAAGAAATTTTGAAAATTTTCACCAAAATGGCGAATTTAGAGAGGGAATGCAGTAAACATCAAACCCAAAGGAACAATCGCCTAGAATAAATTTATGTATCATGTAAATAAAATCACTTACCTGAATACTGATCGCTCTTGACTCCTACGGGGATTATCTTTAGATGACTTGCTTAACTATACTACCACCAGTAATAATTTTATTCGCAATTCAATCTCCACTTTCAACCCTTACTATCAACCATCATCGTCTACTCAAATGCCGACGCTTAAATAGAAGTACTCATTTGTCTAAAACTCATCCTCTTCACCGAAAAATATTTTCAACTGAACGTATAGTTATATAATATATATATATATATATATATATATATATATATATATGTGTGTGTGTGGATGTGAGAGTACGTATGTATGTTTGACGTACATATGAACTCACGTTTTGGTGACTAAAACAGTTTGCTGAAAAACATTGATACAACTTTTTCTTCCATAATTTCTAGCTGCGGTGAAACTTCGTCCACTCAAAAATATTTTGTTTAGTTAAAACATAAATTACAGAGAAAAAAATCCAACTTTTTCCATATAAAGGTACATTAATAACATAAAAAAGGATATAAGTTAGATTAACCATTCATATTCTTATGCTGTATTAACTAAAAAAATTAATATAAGTATTCGCTTCACTTTTTCATCTCCAATCTAACAACTGATTGGAAAACGGTGGAAGTTCAGACTTTCAGAAACCAATGACCATACTTTTTCAATGAGTAAATAATCTAGGGAACGCTCCAGGGCAATAATGGAACACCTGTTGCATGGGAATATATAAAACACTACCAGCAAGATGTTGCCAAAAAAAGACGTTTAAGATAGTACACAGCTACAAGCTAAAAGATCTGAGAAATTTAATTATGTTTGCTCAGCTGAAAGACGATTCGAACAAGAGATATTTGAGGCGTCTGAAAATAATAGCTTTCCATACTATCACATCCGGTGTAGGAGTGATATGGTGATATTTAAAACAAGTAGGCCCCGTTTGTTCACCTCGGTGCCCCCATACACGAATACGTCTAACAGGATGTTGCACTTAAACCCTGGTATCGTCTGAAAAAACAACACGGTTCTACATCTGTATCGATGTTCATTGAAACTCCTTTGAGAGAGAGCACACCATTGTTATCTTGCGTCTATATGCTGCAGTGTCGAGCGGCATTAGTGCATACAGTTAATGCTTGCAGAGCGGATACTTGAAGAGAGGCAGACATGGTTATTTTCAGACCCAAGATCCAGGATGTGGCTGCTACCTGACAATATACTTGACCTCTCAGACTTATGGAGGGATATTCGTATTACATTGGATTCAGATTACAAACGATGGGGACAAAGATTGGTCGTAGCGTGTACCCAATGGTTTTTTGTAACACCACACGAGTTGCAGGGCCAGTATGACGATATCAAAGGCAAGAGGACCCTGTGCGCTTACTTCCATGCGTCCAGACAACGATTTGTCTATAACTTTTCTGCAAAGGTGACACTTCTGTATATAGTTTTGTAGATGGGTGCCTCGCAAACACCAAGCGTCTATATGCTAAATTATCAAGGGAAGCCACAACAATGATCACCGTGCTAATGCTCTGTGCAGTGCGGTTACCTTCAGTGTTGCAAACAAGTATACTTTCCGACTCAAGGTTACTGATGTCGCTGTGACCGGACAATATATCTGACCTTTCGGGCGGAAAAAAAAATCGTTGAGATCTTTCAAGGTGCTCAGTATGACTCTTCTGAACTCACCATTTACATTTTTGCATGACAGTTGTTGATTTCTGTTAAATGCCAGTCGCAATATTGTGGAAAGGTTAACTGTATTCTGGAAAGACATTGACTCTACAGTTTTTGAATTTTGACACATATTGGTAGTCGCTTTCAATTCTCATACGAAGCGGAGCATAATATACTTACAAAAGCCAACATTCAACTGGGATTTGTAAACGGGAGACTTTCCTATAATGTAGATTTTGAGATGATGTTTCAACTTCCTGCGTCATTTGATTTGTTTAAAAGCTGATCATTTGCCCCTCCTTTCTTCAACGCGAATTCTGCATTTTTATTGTTTTTCTTCCAGTGTATTATACTCAAATATACTTAAAAATATGTTTTAAGTCAGCAACTTTAAGTTATGTGCATCATTATTTAAGGTTCTTAAAACCAATACATTGATTCTATATCACACTAGTATATTCCACTCACGCAAACACCAATACATTATTAAATATCTAATTAAAATCACCTTATTATAAAAGCATTTGATATTTTTATCCATATTAATATTTAAATTGCTAAGTATTAGTTTGATAATTGGAAAACTTGCTTTAAATTATTCATCTAAAATGGTTTCTTATTTTTTTATGAGTTGACGATACGTAAAATATTTCAGTATCTGTCTGGAGATTTTTCTCGTCAAATTTTTTTTCCTGTTATGACTCCTAAAAAAAGAGTACATAATTTCCTTCAATTCATAAGTTAGTCTTGGAATGCCTTTTAAGCAAAGAAAAAATGAGGCCATTTAAAATTTTAGTCAGTTGTTATAATTAGTTCTAGATTATAAATAGAAAGCATTATCTTTTCAAGGAAATCTGTTTTTCATAATGTTAAAGATGATTCTCCCATTCCCGAAATTTCTCAGAAGCAATTATAAATAGTTATTGGCACCATGTTTGTAAAATGAGATTTCTGAGGTTAAAATTGCTTGAAAAAATTTATTTTTTTAAAAATAAAGTTATCTCTATAATTTTTTTCTTGAATGCTGAAAACGTTTTTAGTATTGCAGAAAATAGAAAAAAGTAAGAAAATGTCTAGACTATAAGGAACATAATATTGTGATAGAATATGCTGTAGCAGAAGTGAAAGATGGGATTTCATTTTGTTTAGCGAAACGTGTACTGTAAACTTGATGCACATGAGTTATATTTCTAAATAAAAAATCATCAAATCCGCCTTAGGAAGAATGGGAGATTTTGAACCCCATCAAAGTTTAGTTCGTATTTCTATAAGTAAACAATAAATATATACCTTGTGTATATATTATTCCGGAAATAATTATGCATTTGTTACTTTGATTCGGAAACCAAATACATTTTTTTTTGTAAAAATAAAAGATAAAAATGGTATAAGAATAACATTTCCATTTTTATACAGGAAATATTTAAAAGAGCACGTCATACATTTATATCTCAAAACATTTGTAAATAAAAAAGATTTTTTTGGAGTATTTTGAAAGATATATGAAAAGCTTCAAAAACATTTGTCCACACTGTAACTCAAAAAGTTTTGCTCAAGCATACAAATACCAAAGTCTATGGTATTTTTTTTTCTTTTGAGAACGAAAAGGAAAAATAAAGTAAATCGGTTGACTTTGAACTTCATTTGCTCAGGAGAATCAAGTTCACCCAAGGGATTTAAATCTTTAAAGCTGATTCCCGGGAAAGAACCTCAGCCAAATAAAACAGCACTTAGCAGAAAAACAAAGAGAGGGAGAAAAAAAAATTACACAAAGGAAGCCCAAAAATAGTATTTTAGGATGATAACATGATTTGGAGCACCCTAGGGTAAGTTATATTATTTGTATCTCTTTTGGGACCAAATCTAAAAACGATCAAACTTCAGAACCCTTGTGGGTCTTTAACTTAAAATAAACAAAAATAGATCCAGGTAGCCCATTGTAATGCATCCAACTATAATCTCCTCAAACCCTAGACAAAAATAAAATCTTGATATTTTGTAAGAGGTACTTAAATAGATTTTTTGATCACTCTGATGTAAAAAAGTGATAAATATATTTTTTTAATTTATAGAAGCTGGGAGAGGGGGATGTATCACATGTGATACATCAGGAACAAGACACTGTAATCAGAATTTTTTTAGTACTAAGCAAGTTTGAAGTAATTAATTTAGTCTTAGTCTTTAATTACACAATTCATACAATTCATAAGTTCAACATGAAAATTAAGTTTTAATGGCGTTTTAGGTACGCATTAGTAGTATTGTTACAATAACATTATTTTTTATTTTCATGAAATGCATTGCAAACATTTCTAGTAGATGTAAAGCATATAAAAACTTTGCAGTCTTGTACAGTTGTTAAGACCGAAAACTTATCATTTCACAAACTAAACTCAAACCAGAATCATCGCGATTCATCAGCTATAAAATTTGCTCTGGTGTCAAATATTTCATTAAAAATACTTATTAAATAAAAAAGTTATCAGAAAAAAATGGGTAAAAATGAAAAGTAATCACCGCAGTCAAAGATTTTAACTCAATAAATATTTCTATCAATCATCTCCCCCCAAAATATAACAAAAATTTTAAAAAAATTGACTTAAAAAGTATGTTCATAAGTGATTGGGCCCCTTTGTATCACATGTGACACAAACAAATTTCACAAGACATTATGCTTTATTAGTTCAATAAAAATCACTTTTTTTCGCTGTTAACCAGTTAAGTGTACATATGCAAAGAAACAAGATATCAATCATTGGCATGGCCAAATAGTTTTAGCACGTTTTTCACATGTTGTATTTTTCAGGTTTCAAAAAAAATTTCACACTTTAAGTTTAAAAAAAAAAATTATTTTCACTTTACACTATATATTTATCACTTTATCACTTTTAGTTTTAAAAAAAAAACTATTTTCGCTTCACTCTATATATCTTATCTTACTTTACTGTTTAAAACAAGAATTAAATTAAAAAAGTAAAATCAGAGCCTTTTATACTTGTTTTCTGAACTTTTTTTTGTGAAGATGTCCTCATTTTTGTGAAGATTTCCTCCAAAATGCAGGTAGTTTTTTTTAAAAAACTTTTTGCAAATAATAAATTTACTAGGTAAAATTTGAGAAAATTTTGTTATAAACTAGCGAAATTCAGGAAAATTTGTAGGAAATTCGGGAAAACTATGGAAAAATGTAAATATAATTCGGCTCATCTAGGGCACAAATGCGACCAATGCCGAAAACGAGGTCAATTGGTTGCTTATTGGCTGAGAAAAAGGTACGACAAAATATGGAACGAAGACAAAGACGAAATTTGCGTCCTAATAGCGCTTTTGTTCCTCTACGTGAAAAACGCACTAAAAGCCTATTTTAAAAATAGTTTAAAATGTGTATGTCAATAAGAAAAAAATACTTACTTCCATCACGTGCACATGTCTTGTTTTGATTTCGAGTTGCTACTAGAAATCGTTATCATGGAGAGGTAATGCCATGTGTTTATTAAAGGAGGAAATTATATGAGGTATTTCGCTTTGTATTTCATCTGATGCAACCGGTCCCAAATTTATATTTGCTCTTCAGCTTTCACAAAACGTTATGATACTTTTGTATCACATGTGATACAAGGGAACCGAGGAGAATAATAGTGTTATAACAAATAATGTAAAAGAAAAAAAAATCAATGAAACTTTAAGCAAGATATCAATCATTGGCATGGCCAAGTAATTTTAGCGCGTTTTTCACATGTTGTATTTTACAATAATGCAACTAATGAACTAAATTAAAAAGTAAAATCAGAGCCTTTTATACTTGTTTTCTGAACTTTTTTTGTGAAGATTTCCTCATTTTTGTGAAGATTTCCTCCACAATGCAGGTAGATTAAAAAAAATTTTTTTTTGCAAACAATAAATTTACTAGGTAAAATTAGAAATTTTTTTTAAACTAGCGAAATTCAGGAAAATTTGTGGGAAAATTTAAATATGATTCGGTTCATCTAGGGCACAAATGCGACCAAATGCCGAAAATACGAGGTCAATTGGTTGCTTATTGGCTGAGAAAAAGGTACGACAAAATATGGAACGAAGACGAAGGCGAAATTTGCGTCCTAATAGCGCTTTTTTTCCACTACGTGAAAAACGCGCTAATTAAAAATCAAATAAAATTTTATAAACTTCAAACATTTAAAAATAAAAGACTAAAATAAAAAAAATATCTAAATAATAACTACGGATAAAATACAAATTGTAAATAGAAAATGAAAGAAAAAAATGCTTATTATAGGTGAATTGCAAAGCTTTACACCATCGAATAACAGCTACGGATTTTAATTTGCAACACACACACAGGTACAACATAAGAATAGATAAAATTATTTTCGTCTATACTAAGAGTATACCGGGGAAGATAATTGTGGATAGAAAATATGGTAGTATTTTTTTAATATTCCTGATACAACAGATCTTCATTTACAATTACGGCTATTGAATATTTTAAATTTAGGAAGATTAAACGGAATTTGACCATGATCTGTAAAGAAATAACTGAGCTATTTGGCTCTGAAGATACATTTTTGTGCTGGAATTTTTGTGATGACCATGGCGATTTTCAACACAGTAGACAGAATTGAAAAGATTTCGAACAAAACAGGAACGATGATGGAAATGAGATCTTAAGACACGACACAGCATTTCAGCAATATAACATTAAACATACATTATTATAGTCCCGTACACGATACAAATTAAAAAAGGAAGAATATTGATCATGGTTTAGTTTTAATTACATTACTATACGCATATTTATTATTGCAATTAAAATTAAAATAGAAGAGAGGTCATATGCATCTAAATATATATTGGAATATTATTAAAATCTATCGATCAAATTGGGCGAACAGTAACTGTGATTTAAGCCTGAAATATGAAATACGGTTTTAAAAAGAATTTAGTTTAAATAATAGTGACTTAATTATATATATATAAAGATGCGATGAAAGATGCTCACTTTGGGTCTAGTACGATTATTTCTTTCTCCATGTGTAACTCCAATTCAGAGGGATTTTAAAAAAGTTTAATAACAACAGAAAAAACAAAATTGGAAGAGTGTTAAAACTATTGACAATGTACAAGAAGAACGATTAAAACAGAATAGTAAAAAAATTTCTACGTTTATTCTGTATCTGGTCTATCGGGGAACCTTCAACTAATCCTCTTTGGGTAAATTTATTTCTTTTTAACTGTATGTTCCATTGAAAAATTTCTTTCGAAAAAAATACTTTTTTTTATTTAAAAATGGGCCGTCTCTTAAAGTGTGGACATTTAAAAAAAGCACTTAATACGTCTATTACGTGTGAATTCAGTCGAAAGTTAGTTGGCGGATAGTCACTGGATGGTCAGTTATTGATAATTGGTGAATAAGTTATATATAAAAATGAGCTTAATGATTACGACTGGAGGCCGTACAATTCAGTAAGAGAATTACGGTGAATTATAGCTTATATGTTCAATGTATTCGAACAATAAGTGGAGTAAATTATACTTGTATGTTAAGTGTCCTTAAGTCGTGTAACTGTTCTAATTAGTTACGTAGAGCATTTTCAACCTATAGTTGTCTGGTTTAAGTCAGTGGGATAATCAATTGGAGTTTAAAACTGATTCTTTACTCGAACTCTCAAACACCAACAACCACTAGCAGGTTGTTACAATTCCAACTCTGTGATATTTAAGAAAGTATTTATATATAGAAAGGTGAAATAGAGAAATACAGAACAGCATACTTAATACTTCGGGAGAAATGGTTTTATATGTACTTAGTATTTTTTTAAGCAATAGCCTCTTGGAGCAGCAATAGGTTTTACGATCTAGGCCACGACCAAAGAGCTTGCAACTGTTAATATTTTTGAATTTAGCTATATTATCACGAGTGAGCTGAGGATCTATTGTCCATGTATGACGTCGAGCGCTTAATGTCTAGTAGCGATGTGCATCCTGTGCATATGCCTTTGCTGTGTCACGGCCTTGGTCGACCTTCCTGGTGCCGGTTCCACTTGTTTTTATGTGATTCGATAATTGACGGATCACTTTCGTTACCCTTGACAACGTCGAGCCACCTCCACCCAAAATGGCCATCTTCCAGCCTGCCATTGCTTCTCTATCCCAATGAATCATCCAAAACATTATGATAAGTCATTATCATTGCATACAGTCAGTTTGTTTTAATGCAATATTCACACAAAAGTTCAGGCAAAGATCCTATATGCTTAAACGGTCACAAATTCAATTAATTCTGCAAAAACTAAATGTAAACAACTTCTTTTCTTAAACCAAAGGTTGATTTTGTACTAATCATTTTTCAATACATATATATATTATAAGTTTTCGAGGAAGCATTTTATATACATAATTGTGAAAGAAATAAGAAATAATATAACTTTTTCAGTTTCTGCAGTTAATAGATACAATTACAACTAATACAATTACAACTAATGCAAATTCACCTCAAGCAGCATAAAGTACATGTAAAATTCATATAATAAGAAAAAAATACTCGATTAATATCAAATCCAGTCCATGCCAAATGATTTAAAACATCTTTTTGAAGGACTATGTTACTAATTTTTGGTTTTTCCTACGATAAAATAATCGTAATTTTTATATATGCCTGATTTACAAACAACTCTCTCTCTAATGGACTCAAACTACACTAAATTCATTAAAGACCATGGTTCACGATACGCTTTACATTAAATTTTTTACAATACTTTGTGTCTTAAAACTAAACTAACAGATTTATATTTGTATTGAAATTATTTCAAATCATCATATTTCGCTACATTTTGTGATAAAATAATTTGCAAGCTAAATCAGAGACGGCTCTAGAAAACATAACAGTTTTTCATATTGGTCAATTAAATTTTTTATGTCAAATTTTGGTGGGATTTTATAGGTTTTCAAATTAATTTTCATTAATTATTTGCTTTATAGGATGTACGATTTATCTATATTTATTTTATTTTACTTTATATATATAGAAATTTCTACTGTTAACAAAAAAGAAAATATTCAGTAGGTCTATTTGGATTCCATTTCGGTTGCATGTGAAAAAAATTAGATTAAATTAATTTAGAAAAAAAACCATAAATGAGCAGGAAACCTTTTTAATATTATCACTTAATATGCAGTTTCTTTTAAAAATTTAATTAAGGAAAAGAAAAAAAAAATTATCGCCAAAAAATGACAGAAGTCAGACGTCAAAATTCGACGTATAATTGTGAAAACATACTAATGAAAACTTTTAAATTTTAAAATTTCAAGATTGGAGAAATAAGGTTGCTTTGGTTTAATTTCAAAATATTACACGTTAAGTCCGCAAATTTTGAGAAATATTCACTTTTCTGAATCCTTTAAATTCTCCATATTAACTTTCACTCAAGGTTAGTATTCCTTACAAATCTAAATATTCATTAGAACTTTAAACATGACAGCTATAATTTAAATGGAAATATCTTAAAAGGTTTAGAAGGGAAACGTCCTGGCCAAAACGCGAGAAATGCCCCAGAGACACAACTAGGAGTTGAGAAGAAAGTTCGGCCTAAAACTCACTTCCTAATTTTAAAATCATATTATTATCATATTAAACTTTTCCCTAAATGCTTGGACATTAGCAATTACTCCTAACTCTTCCGTTAGAGCCCGAAGTTGTGAATAATGAAAGTACTATTAATATTCAGAACTCATTTCAGCAGTGTTAAAGCTGAGGAATTTAGAACGTTTTACTCTTTACACTATCTGCTTGCTTACACATAGATGCGTGCTTTTTATAAAGTAAATAGAGAAAGGAGACATAAATCATTGAAATACTGAAGATAAATGAAACTTAAAAGGGCAGATAATGGAATATAAAAAATTATGGATGCTTCAGTTTTATAATGATTCCTGATTTGGGACACATTTTTGGCTAACCAACTTTCCCCGTCTTTCTATTTACAGTGTAGAACAAAATCCTATCGAAAATAATGAATAAAATTTTTATATCGATAACAATAAAAATATAACTTACCTAAAATTTCAATCAAAAATGCATAGCCCGCACTGAATCTAAGTACAATCAACAAACTATTGCCAGATTCTGAACCAAAATACAAATTCAAAGAGTAGCGTAGCATTCAGCATAAAGTATGAAATTATCAGTACTAAAATAATTATATAGCATGTGTATTAAGATAAATACTACCGTTACTTGTGTAACTTTAGTACATTACGAGTACTAGTATTGTTACGAGTTTTGTATAAAATAGTGTAAATTAATGGTATTTTTGGATGTGTACTCTATGTTTTATTTATTTTATGTTAAAATTGTGCAATATTCCCCGGCAACGCAGTTCTTAAGTTATAATGGCGATTCAATGGGAATTTTGCGAAATTTTGGCGATGGAGCTTTGGCATTATTTTTGGCGACCAAGTTGGTGATTTGGTGACCATTTTGTCGACTTGGCAACCACGTTGGTGACCATTTTTGGTCAGTTCAGTATTGCTGGATTCTTCCCTCTGGATCCTTCTGGAAATTTGTGGAGATGAAATCTACAAACAGATTTGAAATCAGCATGAAAAAGTACATTAAAATCAATAACAATATTTAAGTTAGTGCGATAATGTCAGAACGAAAAATGAAGTCAAACACAAAAATTACGCTAAAAAATGAGTGTTTTCGTGATTTTTTGCCACCACTGTATGTCAAGTTTTCCCTCATGAAGAATTGCTAATCATTGTCAGAATTTGTTTACACCAGCACTGACCTCTGTTGGTGACACAAAGAACTTTTCAAATCATCTTATTGATTAGAGAAGATAAGCATGAAGGAAGGTGTTTTCAATACTGATTAGAGAGAGATAAATTCTAAGATAAAAACACTGGATTTTAAGTTTCTAGAAAAAAGAATTACTATATCACCTGATTTCTCTTCTTTAACTAACTCTATTTTAACGTATAATTCTTTTACTTCTAAGCTAAGCTATGTATTGAATGAATTCTCAGTTGAGCTTAGTTACATATTCAGGGAATTCTCAATCACGCATAATTATAAAATTTGAGAATTCTCAGCTGTGCTAGTTTGCCGACAGCTTCCTTTATTTCCTTTCTCTAAGGCAACATGATGATATTCATTAACAGACAGACGAATTTGCTTCTATAAATCTAACTTCCCCAATACTCAATGGGATGTAAGAAAATCTCATGTGAATTTAAATTACCATTAACAATCCATTCAAACATCTTATCCCGACCATGTATTGCTTTTTACGAAGATTTAAATTCTCAGCAGGAAATTCTCCACTTAAGTACTTTCCTTAAAACTGCTTTTGATGTTATCATTGTCAAAGGAAAAGATACTAATGCAAATGAAGTAATTCACTTCATGGTAGACTTCCCAATGAGAGAATGAAGTTGCAAACACAATCTGTGTGTTTGAAGAGTTTAAGATATTTGTATAATAAGAACTTAATTAAATGCGTATTAGATATATTCTTTTTTGATTGCCAGTTTATGCAACATAGGGACTAATAGAAAAGTAACATTTTTATAAAAAGCAACGATAACGCATATTTATTTTGTATACTGAGCACAAAATAAATAAAGGTAATATATATATATATATATATATATTTATTTATTTGACATTAAAACTTTTTTCAAAACATTTATCTGTTCATAATCTAGTAATTAATTACAACTTGCTTGATGACAGTTGCGAAGAAGATAAAGGTATATAACACATAAATTACCTTGAATCCAACAAAAATTTAATGCTTTTAAAATATCGTCTTAAAAATAAATGCAATGAAATACGAAATAAATGAACTGTGAAATTGCCAATTTACTGTAAAAAGTAATGTGACGTACAAAGATAACAAAAAATGTGTTAATTCAAAACGTTTTTATTACACATTTTTTATTTCATTACATATATTTAGAATTTTTAAGAGCTTAACTCATACGTTTATAAGAAATAACCAAGAATCTTGAAATGTGCTTATGTTTTTGTAATAAACATAATATAAAACAAATAAAATTCATATTTTATTAAAATATAGTAGATTTAATTTTAAACTATTGAAATTAAACTATTTCATTCATTGAAAATTTTTTTGGGTCCTTCTTGGACAGAACAATAACAAAGGATGAAAAGTTATTGTCTTAACAAAGCATCTTAAGGAAAAAGCGTTCTGTAAGGCGGACAACACACCTTCTCCCTCTCTAAACCAAGCTTCTACCTAAATAAGATAATACTCTGCATATTGTGGGATGCCCAAGGACTGATACATTACAAGCTTATGAAACTTAAAGTAAACCTTAACTTGGCCATATGCTATCTGAAAAAGGATGATATAATCCAAGCATTTTAAAAAAGAGACTTAATAAGAAACGCATCGTATTGCATCGTACATCATACTCCTACCCAACCGAAGATTAATTTAGTGACCTCTTAGCTAATCATAAAACTCGATTAGAAAATTCTGTCACATCTACCAAATTCCCCAGACATAGCACCCTTCGAATATCGCTAATTTTTTAAGTGCTGAAATATTTTGAGGGGAAAAAGTTCAAAAGTGTACAGTTATCTCCGCAGTTTTCAAAAATTGTATTTACAAATTTTCAATATATTGGCAAGAATTTAAAACTATTGGCGGATTTGTTTATATTGTACAATAAATGCATCACACACACCTGTCCATTAATATTGAAAAACCAGGAATGAAAATAAATTTTAAAAAAATTAGTTATTACACATTTTAAAGAATAGCAATTGACGAACATCTGTCTGTATAAATCTCATTTACATTAATATGAAATGTTTTGCTTAAAGCACTGCTGGCCAATAAAACTCAGTAACAGAAAGGAACGCAAATGCAGATCGTCTCTAATTGCAATTGTACGTATAATATGTATGTTCTGTGTTATGGCAAATATATTCCTATTGTAAATTCGGATCAGAGGTACAATTTGTCAAGAATTGTCTCGCTCTTGGATAATGCGAGTTGGATGGAAACCTGTACAAGACAATGTGCTGCCATTTTTGTATTCAATTTTGAAGTTGGCCGCAACTCCGCTGCCTAATATTATTATGCTGCAATCTGAAATGAAGGCGTAAAATAGGTCCCCGAGATAACAATCCGTGCAACCTTGCATTGTTGAGTTGTTCGTGTAGATACTTCTCGTGCAACAAACAAGCCCACTTCTTGACTCAAGATTCGTGATGTGGCTGTAAGATCTTGTGAGACTGCCTTGGGAACCTCTCTGCCCTCTCAGTAGTTAATGGCGAAGACACTAGAGGTAATTCAGCAATGTAGTATAACCCTTCTGAGCCTTTAGATAGTATATTTGGATGATTGTGTTGTTAGATTCCCAGCAATTCAAAAAAACAACACCACGGAATAATAAATTACACTTTAAGTAGGACAGGATTACGCTGTTAATACAGTTCTTCTGAAACTGTGAGGCATGTTCCCCTAGGGTGCCTAGTTAACCGTACGAGGAGGGGGGGTGAGCGTATCGAAAAGTTGAAAATGAAAGATTTTATAAATTACAAAAATACTGAAAGATAACAAAACAAAGTACATTCTGATATAATAAACAAGATATCAATCATTGGCATGGCCAAGTAATTTTAGCGCGTTTTTCACATGTTGTATTTTACAATAATGCAACTAAAGAACTTTTACTAACAGAAAGTAGTACTATACTTAAAAAAAAATTTAAAAAATTTTAAAAAAATTAATTTTTTTTAAATGAATTTTTTAAAATTATTACATTTAAATATGATTCGGCTCATCTAGGGCACACATGCGACCAAATGCCGAAAACCCGAGGTCAATCGGTTAATTATTGGCTGAGAAAATGGTACGACAAAATATGGAACGAAGACGAAGACGAAATTTGCGTCTTAATAGCGCTTTTTTTTTACACGACGTGAAAAACGCGCTAAAAATAAATTACACATTTACACTGATATAATATACTTATAAATGAATTAAAAGTGCACAATATGTATTTGATAAATTAATATATTGATACTAAATTAAGAACAAGGGTAATAATTACTAGCGACTCCTATGGGCTTATCACAAGCAAAATTATATATACCAAATTTAATAATCTTATAAAATTAGTTTATCTTGAAAATTTATACTGTTTATAATTAAACTCGTATTGTAGCTTTAGCATCAAAGTCCTTTATTGTTGCATTCAATACATTGCTATTTTAAGACAGAGGATGCGATGAAAAATGTGATTGAAAATTGCGTCGCAAATATTGAAAGATTTAGAAGCATTGCGTTTACGAATTCCGACATTTTCAGATAGCCACTTTTTCCTTTTTACACGAAACTTAATGCTAAGATCTTCTCGCAACCAACAAATATTCAAATGTGATTTCTGAATGAAAAAACCTCTGGACAACTTTTCTTTCATACACAGTTATAGATGCTGTCCATCCCTTTGTCATCGTTCAATTGTCCTTAAGGGAACCAGGATGTTCTCAATAAAGACAAAACAAGCAAAATTTTGATTTTTGAAAAAAAAAACACTGTTTTTAAAAATAAAGTCTCCATAAATTAAACAAAAATTGTGTCACAACATCTATTTACTTTTCTTAACATGCGATAACATAGCATTTTTTAATGTGTACAATATTTTTGAAATATAAGGATTTGAAAAAGTACACTTCAAAAGGAGCTTTCGTATACAGGGTGTTGATTTTACGTACATTTGGATGCTCTCGACAAAATTAAATCCTAGTACTGGTTCGCATCGCCAAGAGCTCAGGTGCCTCCTTCTGTGGAAAAACTGGGCGTCAAAATTACTTGCTGTAATTGGTATCGCCTATATGGTGCAGCGCTAAAAAGTGATATCAGCTCCTGGGGAATGTACAAGGTCTGCAAAGGTTTAAAATTCCAAATACCCCATTGAAAAAAAATTGCGTACATGTGTATTTTTCCTTTTATAACATATAAATCCACAAAACATGCTGTTTTAGTTACAAAATTGTAGCATTTTAAAAATGCTCTAGTTTTTTTTTATTTCATTGCAAAGAAATTTCTTCAACAAATTTGAATCTTGACTTTTTGAAATTTTGATAAAAAAAATTTTTTTTTAGAAAATTGGTATTAAAAGTAGAAATATTAACATTTTAGGAATTAAATTTGTAGCATTAAATGTATTATTACTATACAAAAGCTCGTACCAAGTTTACCCAAAATATAATGGATATATTTTAACGGATGTATCTAAAAACTAGAAAAACATATTTTGAATAATATGAAAGAAACTAAATAAAGTGGTACAGATTACTAAAATTTTACATTTAAAACATTCCAGATTTTTATTCATCCTGCATGAACACTTCTAAAGCATCATTCTTCCTTTTATTTTGTCTTTCCTTTTTTTTTGTCTCCTTTTTTTTGTCTTTATTTTGTCTTAGCCTCTTTGCTGTCATTTCGGCTTCACAAATTTTAATTTTGTCAATTTTTTGAAGGCTTTCACAAGCATTAATACCAGAATTTATTTTTAGTTCTTCTAATACTTTTGTTTTTGCATGTGTCCCTTCATTAAAGCATATCACTGTGTCCATTATACAAATTTTCAATTTTTTTCCCCTCACAAATGTGTTTTTGGAATTATATTATACTTCAATATACACTATTATTGAAGCTTTCATTCGGGTTTTGGCTACGATCATGGAAAAATTTTAGTAATGGTTCTTTTACAGTTAAGTCTCTAAATAAAAGTTTTAAAACTATATATATGTTTGTAATTATGATTGTAATCTCAACAATAACTGGTTCTGGGAGGACATGTTTGCGGATGTATTCTTCTCCATTTACCCCCAAGACATTTGTTCTAACCGCAATAGCTGTTTTGTTTACATTTTAAAACTGCAATTTTACTCATGGATTAAGCTTTAAACCTATACATTTTATACATGTTAGGAATAAGCATTAAATTTACTTTTTTAAGATAAAAACAGAAAAAAGTGATTTGTTGAGAACGTCTTGGTTTCCTTATAATTAATTATTTTTATATCTCATGAAAATTTTATGATTGAATTGTATCTTTTTCATCGTGCTGTGATTTTAATGACCACCAGAATATTATTTATGATCTCAAATATTTAATACTTCCTTCTGCTTTCCAAACGGGCCAAATGTTTCGGTAGACCTAATATAGTTGTCTTTCATGTTTGCATATTTGTAATACTTTTAAATAAAATTAATATATTTGTTTTAGTTTTTTGGGATAACATGATATATTATTTCTGTTTTATATTCTCTTTTTTTAATACATTCAGATTTTAACAGTATCAGTTGTAAAGATAAAATCAATAAAAAATTGAAAATCAATAACTAAGGTGTAATCTGCAATTTAAACTTATTGCATATTTACAATTGTAGTCAGCCCTCACATAACTAACGGATTTAAAATTTTCCTTACAAATGATGCAGTTTTTTTAAAAATATACTTTTTTGAAGTAATATCATTAGATAAACGTTTCACCGTAGAGCATTTTGTGACTGACTAAAAGTCTGAAAGAAAATTGGATCTAAATGTAATTCATTATTAAAGATTAAGTTTGTTTAAAATACATCAATTACGCTTTTTTAAACCGAAAGCAGATGAATTATCTTTTCTTTTTCAAACAACTTTCGACATCCTTTCCTACAAACAAAGTGATATGTTCTACATTTTTAATCAATTACTGAGGAAATTGCCTTGGATTTCATTTTATAAAACTATAAAGTTATATGACAATCATTAATCAAAATGTTTGAAGAGAAAAAATATGTAAACCCCAAAGATAAAATTGCATTCTGTTAGAAATTTTTGTAAATTAACATGATTAATTATTAATCTGAAATGTGGAATTCATTCTAATAAAATATGAATTAGTATATCGAAAAATGTTTATTCTCGCTTAATCTTTTCATAATGAAATTCTTGAATATCTAGATTCAAAAATTTCTTAACGCATCACGATATCAAACGCTATTCCTCCATTTATTATTCCTATTTTAAGTTTAGTACGAATTTTTTTTTTTAAGGAAAGCAGTCTCTTCTTCATTTATTTGTTTTTTTATTATCATTATATAAGCACGTTTTATTGTATGATTAATTGAAATCATATGCTATTATTGGATGAATTTTTCCTTTTTATATACCAAATTTATCCCTTACATAGTCAATGGAAAGTTTCGTTTCATAAATTGTACTTTATTTAACATGTATTATTGATATGAAAATATAGTGTTTAAATATCGATTTTAGTCCTTAATTTAACTATCTTTTTCTATCATAGAAGAGATATAATATTATTTTCAGATTTCACAATAATAGTTTTTTAAATATTTTCACTTACATTAATCCATTTACCACTTAATATATGCAACACTCATGTTGTTGTTGTCGTGTCTTTCCCGGAAGGGAAGGAATGAAATTTGTCACAGCTTGGGATATCTACCTACTCGATAGATGGCGACACCACCTATCTCCCCCTCCACAATTTAGTCATGGGACTGGAGGGGAGGGAAATATTCTCCAGACCCTTGCACCCGTGGTTTCTACTGCAACCGCCCTTAAGACATTTGGGCCCACTGATTTAACGAGCGCTTACTCCGTGTGCACATGGAGGGTATTTGTTGACATAGAGCATACGAAGCCAGGTCCTTCGGTCTGGAGTCCGATGCTCTAGCCACTAGGTTATCCACGCCCCCAACACTCCTGTCAATTAAGATTTTTAATAAACACTATTTCTTAGAATACCAAACTAGTTTAAAGTAGCGGAGTTTTTCAATAATGGACAATTGCATTTTAAAAATTGAGGATTGATTTATGGTTTAGTTTTGTAGGCCAATTTAATAGGCTTAAAAGAATTTAAAGTTTTACTATTTTTTTTCAGTTCCAAAGAACAAAAGCTGCAAATGTTTTATTAAGATTGAATGGCAATTTCAGCGTGCAGTTTTCTACTCTGAAGCATTTCTACTCTACATTGATAGAAAGCTTGTAAAAAAAAAAAATCTGAATAATGTGTGTATGTTTTATGTAGTGTTATAATTGTTTTCTGGCCTACTGTTTAACATATCACTGCAATAATACAAAATTATTACCCCCTTACAAGCATATAATAGCTGTTTCACTAGACCGTTTCATATAGTGCCTAGAAAAAATATTTTGGATAAAAATTTAATATTTGTTATATTTTTGGTCATTTCAAAAATGAATTGTTATGTAACACGTACGGTTAAATGCTCAAAAAGGAAAACCTCGTTTATCAGCATTTTGCACAGAATGGGCAGTGTATATGTAACTTTTATGCATAAGGGTTACCCATATAGAAAGTGGACATGTGCAATTGAGTTAAAATGATTGCAGCTATAGCAGCGCTACAGAACATGGATATAAAAGGAGGTAAGACGTATGCACTGCATACGAGATGCAATGATCAAGCCTGTTCTTAGTAGAGGAAATAGATCAAAAGTGCTATTCATGATGCGTCCATATCGTAGCAATGGGTGGTAGTATGGTTTCTGAATGCGGAAGGTGAGCTGAATACAGGCAATTATCAGAGAATGCAGTAAGTTTATGACGAGCACTTATTAGTTCGAACAATTGGTGCAAATGTTTTCGTCATGGGTGGTAAATGATACACAAAATCTCTATGACAATGCCGGCCAAACGTCTCTAGTGAAATACAGACAACCTTAAGAAATTTCGTTGAAAAATGTTGAAACACATATTGTAGAGTACGAATTTGTCTACTGAAACCTTCCACATCTTTTAACCTTTAGAGAGCATTACGTTTCCATTTAGACGATGATGAGAAGGAAGCCATGCAAGACAACTTCGAGTATCAACCACAATCTTTCTACAGTGAAGACATAAACCTTCTGTCAAAACAATGGTACCTGTGTTACAATACCCAAGGCGATTTACTTTAAATTCCAATAAAAGTATCATTTTATCGAACTGGAAACCTGGCTGGACAATCTCTACGGCGCATATCATCACGTTCTAGAAATCCATCGACCAGAAGAGATCTATATGACCTCATGTTATCGTCCAATAAAATTAACTTGGGGCCGTATGAACCCCTGAAAAGACGAACACAGGGCTCCAAGATATCATCCTTATACCTCACACCAGTGACACAGCCTCTTTCAAAGACATGGCGAGGTGTACGGCCATCCAACATGATGCCTACCCAGACCATTAAACATCCTATGCCATAATTGTCTAATTCGCGGACGAGAGTAGGTAGCAGACCAATGGTTCTCTCCATATGACCGTATGGCGAGAATCGGTGTTTAGGCTGAAACGAACTATTTGGTAAAGAGAACGGTCGCACACAGATCCATACTCCAATACCTATGTTGTCTGCACCATGCTAAACAGACTCTCCTATTTGTAGACGTGAGCGGGACGCAGACAGCAGTTCTTCCAGCAAACAATCCACTCTCATAAAATCTTTTTGAAACGGTCAACCTTAATAGTCGGGTTCCTGTGGCTGCATACAAGTAACAAGAGAGCTAAAAAGCTGTAGGCCCTCTGTTAGGCTTCGCTATAATCGACAAATAGTGATCTTCTCTGGCTGTCGTGGCTATTGAACTACCTTGCTTAGGCTGTCTCTCTGTGAATCCAGTATCATGGAACGGTTTCCATAAGTTACACACGTATTTTCCGTACAAGATTTGCATTTTTTTCAAGAAGCAGTGGTTTTTCATTCAGTTTAGTTCTTTTCAAGCAATTCGGTAAAATATGCATATTCTCTTAATTTATTTCATCAGTGTACTACCTATTTCTTCCTCGGGAGGGTCTGTAGCCCATAGACGGAGCGTTTCCATATAAAGAATAGGGGAACGACGCCATTGGATCTTTCTGTGGGTGGTAGAAGGGAAATAAAATACCTTCTGAGGACCAACAAAAAGAAATCCAACCTATACGTATCTGGCAAATTTAATTTTCCGTGACAACTGCAGTCTTGCAAGGGCCGTTTTGGACGCCTTCGTAGCCAATTGATTTCACTGCATGGACAAGCCTAGCACTGCGAGGACAAAACAGCAATAACACAACTACTACTTGTTTCTGAAAGAAAATAAATCTATTTTCTCGCAAGCGAATACTTTTTTAAAAAACTAAATTTTTAGAATATTTTTTAATCTTTGAAAAGTAAGACAATTAAAAATTTTATCATGGCATTGGAGATAAAAAGCTAATTTTTTGCTGAATAATTATCAGTTCTATATCAGTGTGTTTTCTTAAAAACTTGAGACAATTTTGCATAATATTTCCCAACACCGTACAAATGACAATAAATATAATAAAATTGAATGAAAGTTATTATCATTTAAGAAGGCTTTTCGGGAATGCATTTATAAGATCAAACGGAAAAAAAATATTAAAATTAATTTTGGTCTTCCGTATTTAATTATTTTTCGAATATTTACCTTCATTAATATCAATCAATGTTATTATTATCAATTACGTTAGGGCACAATTTCTAGAAACCATAGATTAATGTATGTGATTTAAAAGAATAAATATCATATTTTAGTATTTATGTTAGTTCTAAGAATTAATATCCTAAAATATGTTTCGAGTAATATGGTTATTCTTAAGCCGATTCTTATTTCCTATCAAATTGTTTTTGAACAAGAAGCAAAAATGATAATATTCTCTGATTTTTATTCTAATTATTTAAGTTATATGGAAAATATAAATATTGTTTCGAAATCTAGATTTCAAAATGCATTCTGCATTCGCAAAACTGTTTTGTTAATTTGGTAACTTTAAATTTTCTGAATTTTTCGCACGCTTCTTTTTTATCTAATTTTCGATAAACATAATCCTTATTGCTCTAACTACCTCATTAACTTAGAAATTACAAAAATACGTCTGAAACATAATTAGAGTTCTCGAAATGTTCTTATATTACTTTACGCTACAGGATGGTAATTAGTTCAAAGATAAATCAAAAGCTAATCATCAAAAA